>BQNB010111607.1:4969-22317 GCA_026074375.1 Tanacetum coccineum | reverse complement strand
TCTGATAATCATGATTTGTGTGTTCTTGATTTTATCAATAATATGAATGCTCGTGTAAAATCTAAATCTGTTAAGAAAAGTTTAAAGAGAAAAGTTTGGAACCAACAGGAAAGGTGTTTACAAATATTAGATACATCTGGAGACCTACTAGTCGGACCTTTACTATAGTAGGAAATGTGTGCCCTTTAACTAGGATTACCACAACTACTGAAGTGCCCCTTAGGATACCATCTCCTCTAGATAATGAAACACCTAAACCTGTCGTAACATTGGTTTACTTACAGAAACCTAGGAAATCTAAAACTAATGTTCCTGTTAGCAAATCTAAGGTTTTTAAATCTGTATCTGCTAACAAAAAGGAACCTAGTCAATCTTGGGGATCCATAGTTTCTGATGTTCCATCTTCCTCTCTTGCTGAATGCAGGTTGTCCAAATTGTTCTCTAGTATTTGGACTCCGGCTGCTCCAAGCATATGACCGGAGATTGCTCTCAGATCACCAATTTCGTCAATAAGTTTTTGGGTATAGTCAAATTCAAAAATGATCACGTTGCAAAGATATTGGGTTATGGTGATTATCAGATTGGGAATGTTATTATATCAAAGGTTTACTACGTGGAAGGACGTGGACACAACTTATTCTCCGTTGGGCAATTTTGTGATTCAAACCTTGAAGTTGCTTTTCGTCAACACACCTGCTTCATTCGTAATTTAGAAGGTGTTGATTTATTGACTGGATCTCGAGGCAACAATCTGTATACTCTCTCTCTTAGAGACATGATGGTGTCCTCTCCAATATGTCTGTTGTCAAAGGCTTCAAAGACTAAGTCCTAGCTATGGCATTGACGTTTGTCTCATCTAAACTTTGGTTCAATCAACCATTTAGCTAGACATGGTCTTGTTCGAGGTCTCCCTAAGCTTAAATTTGAAAAGGACCATCTGTGTTCTGCATGCGCAATAGGTAAGAGCAAGAAGAAACCCTACAAACCTAAATCTGAAGACACCAATCAAGAAAAACTCTATTTGTTACACATGGATCTTTGTGGACCAATGCGTGTCGCAAGTGTTAATGGAAAGAAGTACATCCTCGTCATTGTCGATGATTACTCACGATTCACATGGGTTAAGTTCTTAAGGTCAAAAGATGAAGCTCCAGATTTCATAATCAAGTTTCTTAAGATGATCCAACTGCGGCTGAAAGTACCTGTTCGACGCATCAGAACAGATAATGGAACTGAATTTGTTAATCAAACGTTGCGTGAATATTATGAGAAGGTTGGTATCTCTCACGACGAAACATCGGTAGCTACGCGCTCAGTACAGACAGCAAAATGGTGTCGTTGAAAGATGGAATTGTACGCTAATTAAAGCTGCTCGCACAATGTTGATTTATGCAAAAGCTCTGTTATTTCTATGGGCTGAAAAGCAGTAGCTACCGCAAGCTATAACCCAAAATCATTCCATCATACATACGCCTTTATCTGTCACGGCTAAACAGGCCATATGAGCTTTTACTAACAAACTATCTCGTCTTATCTTTCTTGCCATGTATTTGGTGCCCTCATTATCCAACGAATGATAGTGAGAATTTAGGCAAGTTACAACCAAAGGCTGATATTGGTATTTTCATTGGTTATGCACCCACGAAGAAAGCATTTTGAATTTACAACCGACGTACCAGACGAATCATTGAGACAATTCATGTAGATTTTGATGAGCTGACTGCAATGGCTTCTGAACACAGCAGTTACAAGACCCCACTTACAATGAAATACTCCTGCAACAATCAGTTCAGGACTCGTGCCAAACCCTCCTCCTTCAACACCGTTTGTACCACCTTCGAGAACTGACTGGGATATGTTGTTTCAACCGTTGTTTGATGAATTACTCAATCCTCCACCTAGTGTTGATCACCCAGCCCCTGAAGTCGTTGCTCCAATTGATGAAGTAGCAGCTCCAGAACCCGCTGTATCAACCGGAATCACCCTTCCCTCAACTACAGTTGACCAAGATGCACCATCAACAAGTAACTCTTAAACAACACCCGATACCTAACCTCCCATCATTCCTAAAGATGTTGAAGAAGATAATCATATAATTGAAGTTTCTCATATAGGTAATGATCCATACTTTTGGTAGCTCCAATATTTAGAAGTTTTTTTTCTGATCAATCCTCATCGTCAGGTTCTATTCCATTTAATTGTGCATCCTGATCATCCAAATTTCTAAACACAATAACAATGGCTAAGGATTATCCACTTGAAAATATAATTGTGAACTCTTATAACAGTTTCCAATGGCAGCAATTACATAGCAACACTTTGTCTGTTACTAAACGATGCTTTCCTTACTCGCTGTTGAACCAAGACGTATAAAGACATGCTTTGACTCAAAGCCCTGTTTTGGATTGAAGCCATGTAAGAAGAACTCAATGAGTTCGAACGAACTTAAGGGATTGGAGCTCATACCTGACCTGATAAAGTTATGGTTAATTACTTTGAATGGACTACAAAGTGAAACTAGACGTAATGGGAGGTATACTAAAGAACAAAGCTCCATTAGTGGCTCGTGTTACCGGTCAAGAGGAGGGAAATTTGTTTTTGAAGATCTTTTGCTCCGTTGCAAAGATTAGAGGCTATAAAGGATTTTTCTCGCATTTGCTGCTCATATTGAACTGGTCAGTCTACCAAAGGATGTGAAGACCTCTGTTTCTGAATGGTAATCAGCGGGACAAAGTTTATGATAGCCTTGAGCCGAATGGGTTTGTGGATAAAGAAAACCAAATCAACGTGTATAACTTAAAAAAGCTCTTTATGGGTTGAAACAAGCTCCACGGCGTGTGGTATGACATGTTGTTCTTCGTTATCCTGAATCACCAAGACTTCTCAAAGTTCATGGATCCCACATTGTTCTAAAAAGAACGCGAGACGGCAAGGAACTACTTATGGACAAATAATGTACTATAGATAATCATCTTTGTTGCATCTACAACCTAAAAACTTTGTAACCTATTTCTAAAATCCATGTGTTCAAAATTTTAAGAATTCATGATGGAAAAAATCTCATTTTTCTTAAGACTACAAATTTCTTAAAGTCCCAAAGGCATCTTTATTAACCAGTCAAAATATGCCCTTGAATCCTTAAAGAAATACAATTTTGACTCTTGTGACCCAGTGGATACAGAAACTTACTAACTGTTTAATTACTGAGCCCATGGGTGAAGAAATCCGAAACTGGATGAGTTATAAAGAAGGGAAAGCCGTTGATCCATCACACTATTGTGGTATGATAGGCACCCTCCTTTATCTCACAGCCAGTAGACCTGACCTACAATTTGCTATATGCATGTGTGCCCGGTATCAGGCTCGGCCTACCGAAAAGCACTTACATGCAGTAAAAAGGATCTTTCGGTATCCAAGAGGAACCGTTAATAGGGGACTATGGTATCCGAAGGATTCTTCGATTGCTCTAACAACATTTGCAGATGCGGATCATGCTGGTTGTCAAGATACACACCGTAGCACATCTGGTATAATGGCAATTATTGGGAGATAGACCTTATCATTGGTCATCAAAAAGGCATATGAAAAGAGCTGCGCTAATCCAATTAACTGAAAGCTGAATATATTTCATTGTCTGCGTGTTGCTCCAAAATCCTTTGGATGAGATCACAGCTTACCGACTATGGCTTTGGTTTCCAACCAAAATTCCCATTACTATGATAACAAAAGCGCTATTTGCCTTATGCTGCAACAACATGTTCAACATTCCAAATCAAGAGCATATAGACAACATATTTCACTTTATCAGGAGCAATGTTGAGAATGGTGTGATCGGAACTTATTTGTCAATACAGATTATAAAACTGCGGACATCTTCACTAAAGCTCTTGGTCCCGAGAAAAATTGAATTTTGATCAACAAGCTGGGAATGCGGAGTTTTACGGCCGGAGACTCTGAACAATTGAGCAGATGAAGTTGATGAATAGTGGATGGGTACCTATTCACATATCCTGATAATAATATAAAATTATATAGTATATATCTATATATATATAAATATATATATATATATATCATATATATATATATATAAACGTTAACTAATTAAAGACCGAAGCTCCATCGTAGAGTGACCGAACTTCCTTGTTTGACTCAATAAATTGAGGCTAACACTGATAGATCCTTAAATAGGCTGGAAACCTCCGTGTGTGTAACCCCTGATTCATCCGAATCTGATATGACTGAATCTGAAAATTCAAAATAGCTTATATTAGTATTTAATATAAGACTCTTATAGTAATATACATTTATATTATAACATGTACATAAAATATTAATTACGAATGCATCTAGTCCAACCAACTAATGCAACAAGTAGTGTATGCATGAATGTATGCACATATGTATGTCCCGTGTAATCCCTTTGTTTATAAAAACAACTCTTGAAAACGGTTATAGTCCAGCAAAAACATTTGACCTGGTTCTCTATAACCTTGGCTCTTGATACCAATCTGTAACACCCCCAAATTGGGTCGCAGCGGAATATGGGTCCGGGGCGTGTTACTTCATGAATCAACAACACAAGAGATATATAGAACGACCAAAAAGTCGTTTGAAAACGATACATTGGATTTAACAAAGTCATTGTTACAAAAGCCCGTAGCTTAACTTGTTCACTTAATCAAATACAAAGATTTTCAGCCCATAACAGATAACAAAATGAAATGCGACAAAATCTTTAATGCAAGACATCCAAATCAAAACCACCAATGTATCCATCGCACCTTGTGCTTATTGATCCCCTGAAAAACATTGCTTTAAAATGGACCTGGAACATAGTCAGGTGAGGGTGGTGCCTGCTCAGGCTCCTCTGGGCCAGGCACATAATCGGGAGAGGGTGGTGCATGAAGAGCGGCCTCTGCGTACGGGTCCTCTAGCATGTAATGTGGCTCTGGGAACTCATGGTCATCGGCTCTAGGTGAACCTATATCGGATAGGTCCTCATATGGACTAGAGATCTCTGTGTGTGTAACCCCTGATTCATCCGAATCCGACATGACTGAATCTGAAAATTCAAAATAGCTTATATTAGTATTCCATATAAGACTCTTATAGTAATATACATTTATAGTTATAACATGTATATTAATTATGAATGCATCTAGTTCTACTAATGCAACAAATAGCGTATGCATGAATGTTTAACCACTTGTGTCCAATTGTAAAGCATTGCATGTTTTTCACCCCAAAAACTTTGTAAAACAAAAGCATGTAAAACGTGGGGCTATGAACTCACCTTGAGTGAGTAATGCCAAGTGTATCACAAATAACGCGCCACGCGAATTGATCAAATGCAACCTAATTAAATTAAGGTCGTATAAGTACCGAGTACTTTAATCAACAACATTGAATATAATCCTATAGTTGTTACATCGTACTATCGTTCGGGCTATCATAATTAAAGAGGTCATGACATGACGTACGAGGAGTTAGGACACTTTAAATCGTAAATCCAACAAAAAAAAAAAAACTTGAAAAAAAATAGAAATTATTGGGGGGGGGGGGGGGGGGGGTTTTTATATTATTATTTTATATTAACAAAGCGTCGAGACGCCCAGCCGTAGAGGCCTCATTATGAAACTCCTAGTAAGATAGTACGTTGATAACCGCATATTATTCTATAGCTCAATCACCAACTAATGGTTTTGGTAAAATTGTGTTTAATAAGTTAAAACGTTTATAATTACCGTTTTAGTAAAACTGGCGTAACTTTCGCGTTTTAAGCCCGATTCTCGCGTTTCTTATGCCCATCTTTTCGTATTAAGACGGGTTATCGATATTTGACATTTTCATAAATTTTGTCCCCTGATGAACAGTAACTTTTACTGTTCATAACAGTTTATAAATTTTTTTTTATAGTATTTGTTGTCGTAAAACCCGTAAATGTCGTATTTTATTCGTTATAGCTCCGTTTTTAGTGATTCTTTCGAGCCGTTCTCGGTAATTGAAAGTTTTAATATTTATGAGGTTACAAAATTTATGAGGTTTACAAAAATATAACTTTCTGTCATGAATAGTAACTTTTATAAAAATAGTTTTATAAAAGTATTAATTGTCGTAAACTCGCGAAATTCATAACTCGTTCGTTATTAATTGAAAAATTACGATTCTTATCATTTTGGAATCCTAAAAATATGTATTATTTGTTAAAAATATCAACCCTTGCTGTTTATAATTTTTATAAAAATGTTTTTATAAAAATTTACTTACGACTTCGTTTATTAACGTATAACTCGTTTTTAACGTAACTTTTTCGTTATTAATCCGTTTAACAAGTTTCTTACCTTTTCGGAATCGTCGTGAAATGTATTATCTTATAAAAATATAAAATGAGTATGTCAAAATTCGAATTTTGGACAGCAAGTTTGCTTGAGTTTGTTAAGTCCATTTTTGATCTTTTCTTTATACTTTACCACTTTTGTATTTTACCCTAAGTCTCATATATCATATATATTATAAATCATACATAAATTAAGTGTCCATTGTCCATAGTAGTCCTCATATGTCCAAGTTACCCATGTTAACCAATCCATTAACATACTTTAAAACCATAACTTTACTTAAGTAACCTTAATTTACTAGTTTTGTCAATAATCATTTTTATACATAACCAAGTGTGTACAAGTGTATTTCTTTCCATATGACTTTATTTTAGTGTTCTATCAACATGATTAAAAGTCCATAATCAATATTAACATGTCTTATGTATTTCTTTAAGTTGAAACATATTATGAAACTTGTAAACCCTAATTAATACATAACCATTTTCATGTTTAACCAAGAGTGTAAATTACTTGTGTGACCATTTTAACATGATGTCCATAACATCATAGGATATATAAATGTGTACATTATGATGACAATAAATAAAAACTTCTTTTTACATGTTAATAATCCTAAATGGTGATATAAGCTAAATAGAATAATCATATGCAATAAAATGAAAATTATAAGAACATAAAGAGTTCAAATGGACCTTAAGATGTGTGATGATGATGATAATCAAGTGCTAAACCCTTGTTTAGCCACAAAATCCAAACTTACACAAAGGAATCCTAGCTTTCCTTAATAGAAACCCTAACTTCCTTTCTCTTGATTCACACTTGAATATGGTTAACCAATGCTTGCAAATGCCTTAGTATATCTTAGAATATGTGTATATAGAAGGGTATGGGTTGAAGAAAATTTTGTATGGGTTTGGTTGGGTAATGATTTTGAGCCGTGAGCTCTATAGGAGTAAAAGAGAGGTTTTGGTTTGATTTTGCTAAGTGTTTAACATGTAAGTGCTAGCTCTCTTATGCAATGTATAAGTAGTATCATGCATGACTAGTCAAGGGGACATAAAGGAAGTCTTAGGAATGGCCATGGTCCTAGTCTTTGGTCAAGGTATGGTAGGAATGGTAGATGTCCCCTAATAGTTGAGAACATCCCATGAAAACATGGAAATGTGTTCTCAACTTGCATTTTCTTGTTCTTTCTCTTTATAGCCGGCCATAAACACTTATGTATGATAATATTGAGTAAATTTTGGGTATTGGGTATAAACGTGGGTATTTGTTGAAGCGTAGAAAAGTTTTTGTGGTTCCGGGATTGCCTAAACGCATTTTATCGCGAAACGTATACACTTTACGTATCCGATAAAAATAAAATGAACAAAGTTAATAATTATCCTCAAAATAATTATATAACCCTTGCTTGATGTACACATTTAATTGTTTGATGCCCGTTTACAATGAACGTTAATTTTTTGGCGTACCGATTTAACCTAACGTTTACAATTTCAAGTAAATGCGTATAATACAAAAGGTACACTGCGGATTTGTTGACGTCGTCAATGACTTGAAAACACAGGGTGTTATAGACTTCCCCCGTTAAATGAGCCTTGTCCTCAAGGCTCACGATGCAGCACTTGACGACGGTGTGGTCTTGGTGAAGAGGTGTGGATATTTCTTTTTGAACTGGTCTTCACGCTCCCACTGAACACCGGACCTCCTCTTGGAGTTCCATCGAACTTTTGACTAATGGGATCCGACAGTCAGCTTCAAACGTTTGACTTCACGCCACTATTTCTAATGGGTTCCTCAACAAAAAGAAGCTTGTCATCAAGATGAAATCCACAATCCAACAGACGGCATGGTTCGTTCGCAAGACACTTTTTCAGATTAGATACATGAAATGTATTATGAACTCTGCTCAATTCTTCTGGAAGTTCAAGCTTGTAAGCAACTTCTCCAACCCTTTCTATCACCTTAAAAGGTCCAACATACCTAGGGTTCATCTTCCCCCGTTTGCCAAAACGTACGACCCCTTTCCAAGGCGAAACTTTAAGCATGACTTTATCCCCGAACGGGGAGGTCGTTTCCCGAATAGATATACCCAACACTCCCCCAACCTATTAAATACATAGTCCGCGTGCTCCACATATGTAATTCCCACTACATCTTATGCAATTGACATTCATGATAGTGGGCTTAATTGGGTTTTCGCTCACTTAGGCAAACATGTAATCAATACTTGCGTCCAAGTTTAAACGAAGAAGTTCCACCCCATATTTAAAAATCATTGAAATCGTAAAAAATGGTTGTGGGCTATGAACTCCCTTGAGTTCTGATAATCAAATATCGCAGATAAAGCGTCACTATAAAGAATCGAATGTCAACCTAAATTATCATAGGTCGAATAAGTGCCATGTACTTTAATAGATTAACAAGAATATAATCCTATAGTTGTTTATATCGTAACCTAATCGTTTCGGGGCTAGCATAATTAAAGAGGTCATGACATGACTTTCGAGGAGTTTAGACACTTTAAATCGTAAATCCAACAACTCGTCGAAACGTCATCCGAAGAGAGGCCATCATATGAACACCCTAGTAATATACACTTTGATAAACCACATAATATTCTATATAGCTTCAAACACCAACTAATTGTTATGGTAAATTTGTGTTTAACAAGTTAAACGTATGAAATTACCGTTTTTAGGCAAACTGGCGTAACTTTCCGCGTTTTCAAAACCCGATAGCTCGCGATTCTATTCCCATCTTTTTCGTATCAAGAAACGAGGTTATCGTTTATTTGACATTTCCTAGAATTTTGTCCCCTGATGAGAACAGTAACTTTTACTGTTTTATACAGGACATGTCTTTAATATCAAAAATTTGTATTTTGTTGTCGAAAATCCCGTAACTGTCGTATTACATTCGTTATAGCTCCCATTTTTTAATGATTCTTTCGAGGAAGATCTTGTATTTGAAAGTTTCTATATTTTTATGAGGTTTTACAAAAATATACTTTCTGTCATGAAAAGTAACATTTATAAAATAGTTTTAATAAAAGTAATCAATTGGTCGTAGACTTCGCGAATTCATAATTCGTATCGTTATTATTTGAAAAGTTTACGAATTCTTATCATTTGAAATCAAAAACAGGTGGTATTATTCAATTAAAAATATTAGCCCTTGCTGTTTGAAATTTTTATAAAAATTCATTTACGACTTCGTTTATTAACGTATAACTCGTTTTTAACGTAACTTTTTCGTTATTAATCCGTTTAAACCAGTTTTTACCTTTCCGAATCGTCGTGAAATGTATTATCTTATAAAAATATAAAATAGTTATGTCAAAATTCGAAATTTTGGACACAGCCAGATTGCTTAGTTTGTTAAGTCCAAATTTAATCTTTTCTTTATACTTTACCACTTTTGTATTTTACCCTAAGTCTCATATATCATATATATTATAAATCATACATAAATTAAGTGTCCATTGTCCATAGTAGTCCTCATATGTCCGAGTTACCCATGTTAACCAATCCATTAACATACTTTAAAACCATAACTTTACTTAAGTAACCTTAATTTACTAGTTTTGTCAATAATCATTTTTATACATAACCAAGTGTGTACAAGTGTATTTCTTTCCATATGACTTTATTTTAGTGTTCTATCAACATGATTAAAAGTCCATAATCAATATTAACATGTCTTATGTATTTCTTTAAGTTGAAACATATTATGAAACTTGTAAACCCTAATTTATACATAATCATTTTCATACTTAACCAAGAGTGTAAATCACTTGTGTGACCATTTTAACATGATGTCAACAACATCATAGGATATATAAATGTGTACATTATGATGACAATAATTAAAAACTTCTCTTTACATGTTAATGATCCTAAATGGTGATTTAAGCTAAATAGAATAACCATATGTATAAAAATGAAAATTATAAAAACATGAAGAGTTCAAGTAAACCTTATGAGGTATGATGATGATGATGTGCTAGTACTAAACCCTTGTTTAGCCACAAAAACCAAGCTTTCCTTAACAAAACCCTAGCTTTCCTTAACAAAACCCTAGATTTCTTTTACTTGAGAAATACTTGGAAATGGTGATTCAATGCTTGCAAATGCCTTAGTATATCTTAGAATAGATGTATATAGAAGGGTATGGGTTGTAGAAAATTTTGTATGGGTTTGTTAAAGGGGTGCTTGTTTGCCGTAGCTTATATGTAAGCTAGAGGGAGTATATATGATTTTTGCTAAGTGTTTAACATGTAAGTGCTAGCTCTCTTATGCAATGTATAAGTAGTAACATGCATGACTAGTCAAGGGGACATAAAGGAAGTCTTAGGAATGGCCATGGTCCTAGTCTTTGGTCAAGGTATGGTAGGAATGGTAGATGTCCCCTAATAGTTGAGAACATCCCATGAAAACATGGAAATGTGTTCTCAACTTGCATTTTCTTGTTCTTTCTCTTTATAGCCGGCCATAAACACTTATGTATGATAATATTGAGTAAATTTTGGGTATTGGGTATAAACGTGGGTATTTGTTGAAGCGTAGAAAAGTTTTTGTGGTTCCGGGAGTGCCTAAACGCATTTTATCGCGAAACGTATACACTTTACGTATCCGATAAAAATAAAATGAACAAAGTTAATAATTATCCTCAAAATAATTATATAACCCTTGCTTGATGTACACATTTAATTGTTTGATGCCCGTTTACAATGAACGTTAATTTTTTGGCGTACGCGATTTAACCTAACGTTTACAATTTCAAGTAAATGCGTATAATACAAAAGGTACACTGCGGATTTGTTGACGTCGTCAATGACTTGAAAACACAGGGTGTTATAGATCACACTCTATTTACTTTTTGTATTTAATCGTTCAAATACAAATACTGTAAGAATTATGAGCTTTCAATCTATGATTACTTCTATTTCTTGCTATGTTTCCGTTACCATGAGCGGCTAAGCACTTAAAGTGTTGGCCTAGTTATGTAGTTACTATTGTTATGATGTTTGTTTCCTGTTAGATTATGGTTTTGTTAGATATTCCTTGACTATCGTGTAACCCTAGGTTTTGGTAGTACGGGTGGTTTGGACCTTGCTTGCCCCATTATTAAATTATCATGTCAATACGGGATCCATCAGGTACTAGGGAGGATCTATGACTCTATCCCTAGTGTAGGAACTAACCGGTCTCTGCACTTATCACTCAATATACTTAAAAATCACAGTAACTCTTTTAGAGGGGGTTAATAATCTGTATAGGTTATTAGATAAGTTTTAGGAACAGTTAGGATTAATCACTATAACCTGGATATCCTACCTCCTATATGATTTGGACTGAGTCCGAATCGCGGGAAGTACAAGATAGACTAAATATACCTATTCAAGTCTATCGACCTTAGAAACCACTAATGAAACCATAGTTTAACATTTCACAGGAAAATGTTTTCATATCAGTAGTAATAAAATAACTAGGTTAGCACGTTTTCTCTCTTGATATCTCCTACTCTTTTAATTTTTTGTAATTAATTTTATTGTTATTTATTTCAAATCAATCCAAAAACTATTTTTAAAATGTGACATTTCAAATTAAAACTAATTACAACTTATCTCTTGGGACGACCTTGGATTTACCATTCTATACTACCCACGATCAGGTTCTCTGCTAGTTAGTGCGTTGTCAGGTAGATCGAGTTTTATAAATTTAAAACTTGATAAATTAATATTTAAAAGAATATACGCATCAGACTTTGAGAAATTTGTAATCCTAAAAAGAATGATATCTACCCCATCATCGACATCTTAAACTTAGTGGTCATCAAATTAGCAAACTCATTACACAAATCAGTATTAGTGGATGCAAATATGATATCATCAACATAAATTTGTACCAGTAATAAGTCATTTCCTGTTTTCCGTGTGAAGAGTGTTGGATCAACTGCACCTTTAGAGAAGTGTTGTGAAATGAGGAAACTTGACAACATGTTGTACCATGCACGTGGTGCTTGTTTAAGACCGTATAGGCCTTTTTGAGCTTATACACATGCGATGGGTTGTCCTGATCTACAAATCCTTCTAGTTGAGAAACGTAGACCTCTTCTTTGAGCTCGCCATTTAAAAAGCCGTTTTGACATTGATGACATCAAATAATGTCACTTTATTATATCATTTATCCAATTTATGTTTCCTACTTTTATATAATTATTGCATTATTTGGTACTTAATCGCTTTAAAGTTGATAAATGAATTCATTTAGGAGTGTTTTGTAAAGATAAGCTAAAAGGAGCATAAATTAGGGCTAAAACAAAGACATTTGAAGATTTTTGAAAATTCACCAATACGCCGTATCCAACTGAAGAGATACGACGTATCTGCGCCAAGACTTCACAAGAAAACACGTTTGACTAATTCCCAATACGGCGTATCCATGCTATCTATATACGCCGTATCCATGAATATAACTATTCGAAGACACAGTGAATCAAGTAAATTGGGAATGATATCAAAGATTTATTACGAACGTAGTGCGCACTCTAAGGAATCCAGCCCAATACGTCGTTTCAACCTATCTGGATACGGCGTATCGAGTATTTTTTAGCAACTATAAATAGAAGACTCAAAAACAAGTTTTAAGTGTGCAATATCATATTCTTTATACCATACTCATCAGAGACGAATTTTAGAAGAGAAGATCAGCCATAAAGGTCAAGCATTGATCACGACTCCATAGAAGACATCGTGTAATTTTTAATCTCTTAATCATTCGATTTCAATTGTTTGATTACGCCTGTATAATTACAATGGTTGTGGGCTAATACCCTCGGGTATTAGCCATCTTAATGAAAGTTTAATGTTTGGTTTGTTTTAAAATTGATTTCTTAATTTATCGTTGATTGTTTAATTATGTTTATCACCTCATACTTGTTTATGTATTTGAATATGCGACCTATCATTCAACTGGGTCTAGTGTTACAGACCAAGTAATCTAGATACCGGGATAGCTCTCCATATCATGTCTTATATTACTGGACCAATAAGATCACAAATAACGTTCTGTCTTTGTCTTTTGATTATGAGCTTAGTTAGACTGGTAGGTGAGCCATTTATGTTTCAGTAATCATGCTCTTAATTAACTGATAAAGATGGGAATAGTAGACTATCAGTATATAAAACACCTTCAAACAATAAGTGGGTAAAGTCCCGTTGGGCTAGAGTTTTAACAGGATCACCACTGCTTTAATTCTCTAAGATAGATTATAATTAAACTAAAGGATGCTTTATGCTGATGCATTAATTGTGACGTGATTAATTGTGTCTAGGTCTTAGGATGATGTCCCACCTAAGTCTTAAGAATGATATGCCGCTTTGAGATTAGTAAATCATTGCACTAAAACAAATAAACCAACATTGAACCGGATTTAATATGGCTAATATAGTTTTCTATCATTTGGCTCTCATCAGGACATATCCTACTGATTCATTGTCATTTGTTTCAGGTAGTGTATGACAAGAAGTTCGACGAAGGAACTACTCTCACCTTCTGAAAACTCGGAACAGATATTTGATTCAAAAAGGAGGCTCTTCGATACACCTAGTCTCATAGAATCGAATTCACCTAAGTTTAATCACATTTTTTTACATCAAGGAACAATCAGAGGAAAGGGAAAGAGAAACAATGATGAAAACGATGGAGCAGTATATGAGCAAAACCCGAGAAAATTACTGGTCGAGCGTTACTAGGCCTACGATCAATCAAGATACCCCCTTTGAATTGAAGGGGCAATTTCTCAAAGAACTTCGTGACAATACTTTCAGTGGCTTGGAATACGAAGATGCAAATGAGCACATCGAAAAGGTTCTAGAGATTGTTGACTTATTCCACATCCCAAAAGTAACTCGAGATCAAACATTCTATGAGCCTTCCTAGTATCCCTCACTGGAGCTACAAGTAGATGGCTAAGGAACCAGCCATCAGGATCAATTACAACCTGGGAGATCCTTAAAACTAAGTTTCTGAACAAATAATGTCCACCTGCATGCACAGCAAAGAAAATGGAGGAAATTAACAACTTTCAGCAGGAACCCAGTGAAAGCCTTTTCTGAGCATGGGAAAGATTTAAAGAATTGTCGATAAAGTGTCCTCAACATTATTTGACTGACATGCAGGAAGTTATCTTGTTTTACAATGGGCTTAATGTTCCAACGCGACAGATCCTAGACTCAAAGGGTGCCATACCTTCCAATATTGCTGCTGATGCTAAAATAGCCATTCAGGAGATGGCTAAATACTCTTAGAAATGGCACAATGGAACATCTTCTAGTACTAGAAGTACTAAAACTTTTGATAGGCTTGCTGCTATCCAAGCCCAACTCAACAATCTCACACGAGAAATAAATAAAGTAAATAAGAAAGTATACGTTGCTCAGGTCGGATGCGAACTATGCAAAGGACCACACTATACAAAAGATTATCCACAAAAGGAAGAAGGGAAAATTTTGGAAGAAGCCTACTATACACGGTTTGGTGCACCCAATCAACCTAGAGGACAGTAAAGAGCAGCAGGGCAAGGATTCTACCAACAAAATAATGGAAATTCTTCGTATCTTGATCGAAGACCAAGCCTGGAAGAATCACTGACCAAATTCATGGCAAAATAAGCTAAAAGGCATGCAGAAAACTCAAACATAATCAAGGAGATCCGAGCTTCTACCGATGCAGCCATAAGAAACCAAGGAGCTTCAATTAAGACCTTAGAAATACAAATTAGACAGATGAGCAAAGTCTTACAAGAGAGAGGGTTTGGAAGCCTGCCCAGCTCTACAGAAACAAACCATTGAGACCAAGTTAAATCGATCTCAACTGCTAAAGCTGATTTCTCTGAGATACACCATATCAGGCATGAGCCATATGCCGTATCGGGCACACAGAACAGAAGCCTATTTTCTGAAACAATCCCTTTTCCAAGACGACTGCAAAACTTCAGCTGTGATAATTAGAGAGAGGCACAAGATATGAAGATTCTGGATACTTATGATCACTCTTTGCCTCAAAAAGAAAAAGACCCATGGAGCTTTAGTTTACCTTGTTTTATTCATAATATCTGTTTTGATAATGCTCTTGTTGACATTGGATCAAGTGTGAGCATTATCCATTCTCTACCTACACCAACCTTGGTCTAGGAATTTTATCTCACACTAGGTTGACCATCGAATTGGCTGACCGAACCATTAAACAACCAAGGGGTATTGCCAAAAATGTGCTAGTAAGGATAGGCAAATTTATTTTTCCTATAGACTTTATCATCTTAGACATACCCGAGGATAATGATGTCCCTTTAATCCTCGGACTACCATTCTTGTCAACTGCCCATTCCAAGATTGATGTTTTTAAAAGGAAGATTACTTTAAGGGTCGGGGAAGAAAAACTTGTTTTTAAAAGTGTTAAGCCCGCCACTAGCATAATCAAAAGGGTCTTTGTACTAAAAAGTATTGATTCGAAAACAAACTTTATCGGAGAGGGTGATGAATCATTCGACCCAATTTATAGTAGCTACATAAAACTAAATGATTTGGATACACCTTTAAAAACTAAAACGGATCGAGATGATTTTGTACCAATTTATGTTAAAACCAGCTCTTATAAGATGGACTTTTCTTGTGTAATCGGGTATAAGTATGTTATCACTGACCTCCTCCCTTCCTTACCCATTAACCTAATGTCCAAAAGTTTTTACTATTCCATATTTAGGGACAAGGATGAAGGGAAGAGTCATGCCGGGACTTTGATCGATATACCTGTTTTCGTTGGAAGTTTTTCTATTATATCAGGTTTTACCATCATTGACGATGATGATGTGACAAAAGACATTGTGCCCAGCATGAAATTTTGCAAGAAGTACGCATCATGCCAAAGGATTATGAAGAGATTCGCTCTCGCGAATAATTACGAGTGAATTATGGAGGATGAATAAAATGAATGAAGAAAGGAAAAAGGTCGAACTTAAATACCAGCTGAAACAAAAGTGCTTCCTGGGAGACAACCTGGTTATTTTAATTGTTTTTACATTTAATTGTTTGAATTTTAATTTTCTACACTAGTTTGTCTTCCCAGACATTTGATATGTGTTTAAATACACATACCATTTTTTATATTAAGCGGACCTAAATGACTAAAAACATACCAAAAATACATTGTATTTGTATGTTTGCATTTGTATTGTGCAGAAAACGGATATTCAAGAAAAAGAGCAAAAAGAAAACCAAAGACAAACAAATCCAAGCACGGAGTGGAAAGGGCAAAGTCAAAAGTCATCAAAATGAAGAAAATACAACTTGAGGGGCTAAAACTGCCAAGTCTAAAGTTGTATTACAAAGTTATAAGAAAGGAGGGACCAAAGTTGCAAACCGGGTAGAGATTACATTTAAGTTATACAACTTGAGGGGACCAAACTGCCAACTCCCCAAAAAGTCTTCTTTCCCGCCCCAAAAACCCAGTTACAACTGGTATGTCGCCCATACTTTCTTCCCTGCAAAACCACTTCTCTCCCTAGCCAAAATCATTTCATCCACCCTACATTTTCCCCCCAGCTGTATAAAAGTCCATGTTGGCAATCCCTCACCATTCCCAAAACATTTTCGATGGCTAAGATTGTTTCAAAAGAAGCACAAAAGGGATTGAAGGCTGGGATTTGTTTTAGGACTTACCTCACACAACAAGCACACTTGTTTTTATCTCTACAAAGAAGCACAAGCTGCAAGTCCAAGACTTCGGCTATAAATAGAGCTTTTTGTAAGCCTTTGAGGCATCTTAGTTAATGTTAGTTTATGTTAATTTTTACTTTTTAAATCCTAGCTTAATTTCAAAGTTATTTACAGCTTTTTTACTTCCAGCTTTGTAACACTTTCAAGTTTTAATGCAAGTTTGAAGTTTTTAAAGTCAATTTACAATACAAGTGTTAAGTTTCTTAATCATATTGTTTTGTGTT
>BQNB010111606.1:0-22317 GCA_026074375.1 Tanacetum coccineum | reverse complement strand
AAAATTGTTAGAGTCTCTCACGTATATACTTATGATTACATAAGTACTATACAACCACAAAGGCTAGAAGATCTATCTAGTTTTAGATCCTAACACAACACCGTGTCATTATTGAATGACATTTCTAAAGCCTTAAATATTATCGATGCCAGAAGACATGTCATGAGAAACATATTTTTGGTATTTTCTGATTTTATATTTTTGTATTTTGATTTTGAAAAGTTTTATAAAAATGAAAATCTTTTTGTGTTTTTCTGGTTTTATATATTTACATAGGATACATGAAGAGATACCACCATAACTCTTCTGTTTCGTCTGCCAGCTTTTTCAGCGTTTCCAGAGACATGCTTTGCATTCTAACCTTTTACATGAGAAATTCAAGTTTTTCTCATCCTAACGGCTTGGAGAAGATATCTGCCAGCTGAAATTCTGTGCCGACGAAGTAAAGTTTAACCACTCTATTTGCCATTTGCTCCTTGATTTGCCTTGTTTTTCAGAACCCCTCCTAGTTCATCTAATTTCACCTTATAAATCCACTTCAAGGTAATAATCATCACTTGATCTGGATGAGATACTAGCTCCCAAATCTCCAAATGTTTGAACTCATAGAGCTCTTCATGGCATCAATCCAACATGATTCAGTTAATGCATCTTTATAACTTTTGTGTTCAATTGAAGAGAGGAGAGAATCATAGTAGCAGAACAGGGCTTTAGTTTGTAGTTAGAGTCTTGTGGATATCAGTCTGGAAGGATCACCAATAATCTTTTCAAGCGGATGATCCTTGGTCTATTTTTCGATGTGCTCTTCATGAGGTTGAGTGGATTGGTTGGATTCAGCTATCGTAATTTCCCCAGATGATGATGCTTCAGAGCTCGGGTCTGGAGCAAAAATGTTAACAAAGGGTCTGTTATCAGCTGGAGCAAAAGATTTACTTCAAAAGAATGCTTAGCTGCAACACCATGATGTACAAAAGAAGATTGATGATCCAAAGATGATGGTGAATGACTGCCTAAGGGTGCATCTTGATCAACGGAGATGGATGCCGATGGATCGATTAGATTGACCAGAACTTGAGTTGTAGGAGCAGGAGGTACCAGTCGATCAACAGTGTGTGGATCAAAATAGTCATCAAACATCAACCATTTCATACACAGTGAATTTCGATTAAACCGTATAGATCACATTTTATTCACTATTCTCCCCTTCAAAAATTACATATGTGATTGCCATTTTTTGATTGATCTAGTTAATTAAAATACAAGCTAATGTATGTCGATCCACTTAATGGCTGAATGAGCATGGGAAAATATGAAGAATGTTGATGAGAATGGTCAAAAACAAGAAGATTTCTCTTCTTTTGAAGATAAAGCGCACTGAAGCGTACACCTTTCTTTTCTTTTAAGGAACGGGGCCTGAAGTGTTGTCAGCAGACGCCATTTGTCGTTGAAGAGCGAGGCCTGAACTGATGTGAACAGACGTCATTTATCATTGAAGAGCGAGGCCTGAACTGATGTGAACAGACGTCATTTATCATTGAAGAGCGAGGCCTGAACTGATGTGAACAGACATCATTTATCATTGAAGAGCGAGGCCTGAACTGATGTGAACAGACGTCATTTATCATTGAAGAGCGAGGCCTGAACTGATGTGAACAGACGTCATTGTTCATGTTCATCAGATTAGAATTCCTTGAAGCCCTGGTTTATGAGATATCAGTCTTTTCGGCAACCAAACTTTGAGTCTTTCCTTTATAAGATTACAAGATGTACCTGCACTTAAGTTAGTAGTACCTGCACTGACATTAAGAGTTTGATCGCATTCATATGGGTTAGTGATATCATCATTTGAACCATTTGGAGGTTCACTGTCAACTTTGGTTGTGTTATCGGTGAACATCTTTCCAGTAGGTATCCACCTAAGACCAGCAATCTTGAAAATTCTACCCGTCGGTTTCCACCTAAGACAAGATCTAGGAGTGTTTGGTTTCTCATGCACAGCGGAAGACTTCTTGGGAGAAAACCTTTGTCCTATAGCAATCTGCCTACTAGGTTTCTGAGTATGACTCTTTGGTTCAACGGGTTTGGTGTTGTTTCTAGTCTTAGGGGATTGAACCTTAGCACGAGAATTCACCTCTTTCAGGAATTTTGTTATACAATTATCATGATTTGCATTAAAGACACATTTATGACACGTTGAGCAAACAAAGTGTTTGGAGTCAGAAAAAGAACTAGAATTCCTAGAGTGATCTACTAGCGACACACCATTTGACATTCCACAACTACTCTTAGATACAGGCAAACTCCTAGATATTTGATTGTTACTCCTAGGATTTGGTTTGCTACCATTAGTAGTGTTTTGTAGACTAGTAGTATGCATCACACTAGGTTTTGAATTCCTATTTCTTTCTTGTGTCTTTTTCCTAGCTTCCTCTAGATAGTGATTATGAGCCATATCATTTGAACCATACGGTTCTTCTTGACTATTCCTAAATGAGCCAGGTGCAATCACGTGATGAGGTTTTGCAAGCACATATTCTCGAACTTTAGGCAAATAATGAGGAGTGACTGGTTTTGACAAAACGTTATTCACATCAACTTGGGAGGCAAACCGTGGTTTTGAAAAGTTAGGTCGTTCAGATTTAAACGCATTCGGTTGTCTAACAACTGATTGGTTTCTGGGTGGTTGTAAAACCGGTTTCCCCAAGATTGATGGTTTTGCAAACTTAGTATCCACGCTATTTCCTTTTAACTTTCTTAATTCGTTTTTCAATGCTACATTCGCAAAAACCTTTTCCTGAATCTGAGCTTTTAAATCAGCATTTTCAACAGTCTTACTATTTACTTGAGCAATCAGTGAGTCATTATGATCTTTCGTCTGAATTCGTGTCTTTTTGATAGAATCATAAAGTTCTTTGTAAGCAAGTTTTAAATGCTCATTTTCCTTATTTAACTTCTCATTTTCTGCAAGTAATTTAGCCACACTACTTTCTAGTTCAATGTTTATTGTTTCCAAAACATCAATTTCATATTTAACCTTGGCTTCATTACTTGCTTCCTTCACACTTTTAATTTAATTCTTCAAGTTGCAAATTAGTGTGGTTTTGGCTTGTAGCTGAGCTTTCAAATCATTTATCTCAAAAAATTGACAAAACTCAGGAGCATCCTGGTTTTTACATGGTTTGTTACTTTGAAAACTTTCTTCCTTTTGTTGCATTGAAATTTCAAGTGAAATACAATGTTTTTCAAGTTGTAACAATCTGTTTGAAAGTTCATTAAAAACTTCTTTTTCAACCATATCATTCGTTTTGAGAAACTCAGCCTTAAGCAAAGGACTTTTTGCTTGATACTGTTCAGCATCCTGGTCAATCTCTTCTCCCCTATGACACATATTTGTTGAATCATAAGTGGTATTGCTATCAACCTTTTCCAACAGATATGTGTCATATATAGGTTCAGATTGCTCAGTATGTTGTTGTTCAGTAGCAAGGACAATATGTTGAGCAGTCAATTGTACCTCAGCAAATGGCACTTGGTCATTTACTGGTCTGATACCGACATCCACAACATGTGTGATATAAGTCCCTGAACTGCTGCTTGTATCATGCTTATCTGACTCTGTCCCGTTGCTTTCAGTAATAACCGACCCATCATCCAATGCTTTAACGTCCGTGTTTAAATTAGCCTCCAATGTGTACTCTTAGTGACCAAACTCTCGTGTTGTTGTAACTGAGTTTGATTCACTAATTGTTGAGTGCATCGTTGTTTTCTGGCTCTATCCAACTGCTTTTCGAGGTAATCAAACTGTCATCCACTGCTTGAACTGAATTTATCTGAACATCTTGTGACTCTAGCTGTAATCTAGCGTATGTAATTACAGCTCTATGAATGACCGCTTCAAGTGTATCCAGGTCCTCAAGTAAATCATGTCTGTAAGTATCATGTTCGCAGAACGTGTATTCTTTGAAATCTTTTTGCCAACATTGATTTAGATGTTCTGACGAATTTACCCTCTTTGAGGCAAAAAATTCCTTGAATTGTGTTCGGAATGCTTCAAGACAAGTCCTTGAATTAACCTCAAGAAGATTATCTCTTTCAAGTTATAGCCTTAACTGATCCAGATTATGGAACATCTTCAATCTGAAAGTCTGATGCTCTTCACCGAAGAATGAGTGAAATGCTGGTTTAAATGCATCAACAACATGAGACAAACTATTGGGATAGAGATTACGAATATGTGTCTCGATCTGTTCAAACCATGCCATGCAGTGGGAGTGCCTTTGTTTTGCGAGACGTTGCGTCAGTTGCAGCTCTCTCTCTTTTGAATTTGAAGATTCCATTGAAATTCGATGTGTGAGATTAAATTAAGGATCTTAAGTAGGTTAAGTGATTTTGTTGTGGTTATGATGAATCATTTAACGTTCACGGGATTTTACAAATCTATGGCTTAAACCTATAAAAGAATAATCTTTTACGGGATTTTACTAAATCAAGAAGAAACCGTGAAATAATGATTAACTGTTGTTAGTGAAATCGTTGTCGTGTCTGAAGTATTGGAACTTTTGTTACCGATTTATGAGCTAAAGGACGAACGGTGAAATTTCTTACAACGAAAGGGCTAAAAGTTAAAAATTAAAAGAAGTATAAAATTTGAAAAATAAAGAACTAAAATGAAAAGAGTTGAAAAACTAAGGTTAACAATGAAAATGATGTAAAATAAAAGGTTAAACTTTAAATTGTATTAAAACTTAAGGACTACAATAGAAATGGTTTTAAAAGTGAGGACTAATAGTAAACTATTTATTAACTAAGGGTTAAAAGTGTAACCTTTTGAAAACAAAAAGATTAAAAGTGAAAATTTGAAAATTTTAAATTATATTAAAAAATTATTATCATGCACGTGTATGTCTTCTTCATTCCAAAACTATTAAAACATACACGATCGTAATTCTGTTGTTGCGGACTCGTGCAGTTATCAACGATCAAAAGTAAATATATCACGAGGATCGTAGAAGGACCGCAATCGTAATGGTATAGGTTAGACGACCCGCGAGCAACCGAAACTCGAACCCGTAAAACTGGAACAACACGAATGAGTACGAATGAGCACGTTGTTCTTAATATGCTTTAGTATAACTTGTTTAGTTGTTTTTCGTGTTGAATAAATCGCCCTAGTTTGTTAACGTATAACTCGTCCTCATTATTTCTTAAATGTATTAACTGCCTATGATGTGGTATTGTTCACCCAACAAAACGCAATCCTTTTCTTGTTAGTCAAAACGCAATGTTTTTTGAGATTTGGGCAACGTAACGTTTCTATTTACTTGATATTTGGTCTTCAGTAATCAAAACGCAACACTAAAACGCAGCTCTTGGGGGGACCATTTGTGAAAACGCAAAGTACCTGTTTGCCAAAAACTACTACAAGACTAAAACAAGGACCATAAGTCATTTTCAACTTAACCTAATCATCTAAATACTTGACAAACCGCAATCAAGAATCCTCCTCAAATCGCAATGAAGAACACCATTTGAATAAGCTTACTTTTGCTACGACTTATTTTTCTTTCTTTTGAGCTGAATAAGCCCTTAATAAGCTGCTAAAATAAGGCTCAAATAAGCTACTCTAGTTTTTGACACATAAAGATCAAATCTTTTAACGAAAAATAATCAAACACACCGAAATAAGAAAAATAAGCTAGAAAGATGACACGAGACAAATTAGCCAAAAATAAATTTGTAAATAACTTATTTCAACCAAATAAGCCATATGTAAAGCTTTTTGACAACAAAGCTGCTATTGAAATGACAAAGAAAGCTAAAAAATAATAATAAACCTTAGCCACGTTTTTGTCCACAAAAACTCAAAGTAAGTAATCACAAATTCAAAGTAGGCCGTGACTTGTTAAAAATAACATTTAGCCCATGATTATCACTATAACAGCCTAAGAAAATAGTAACCAAACTTATGGAGGAATAAGGTATGAAAGGAAAAGAAAAAAAATATATAAAAAATAAGCTCAATAGAAATAATCCCAAATAAGCTATAACAAATTTTAACTAAGAAAGTAATAAGCTTTTTGTTGTGAAAATGAGTTATAAACAATGGCAAATAAGATGTATCACAATAGGCTAGAAATGGTTTTGACTAAAAAATACAAGCCTTTTAAGAAGAGAAACACACAACTAAGCCAAACCAACCATACGCCTAAAGCTTAAAACGAGATAAATAATAAACTGATAAGAAAAAATGTGTGGTACTGTTTGATAATCCCAATACCAGGCCACCAATATTTGTTAACACAAGCTAGTATTTGTTTTAGATGAAACACCAAAGAAAAAAATGACACACAAATTAAAAATAAACAAAATAACTACTACGTATCAAGTTTGGTTTGAGCAGTAAACAAAACCCAAATCTGTCGTTAGTTTAAAAGCTTAAAATAAGTCGAAATAGGCTTTAACAAAAAAAAACCATTCGTGTGTGACAATGAAACTCAACAGCAATCTTAGCAACTCAACACGAATTTTCACGGCCCAAAAGATGAGTGTACACAGCCCAAATGATGTTAACTGTTGATACCAATTAGTTGATTGTTTGATAAATCAACTTTTGGTAGATATAAGCAACGAAAGTTACGAAAGAGAAAATAATAAATAAAAATAAGCCAAAATAGAAATAAACCTGAAATAAGTTGCCCGAATAAACTTAAACAAAAATCACAAATCACTCAACCAATCCTATGGCTCTAGATACCAATTGTAGGATCTTATAATTTCACACAATATGAACTAGAGAGAGAAAGTTAGAGAGAGAGAGAGATGGATGGAGAGAATATGTAAAACACACTAAAGAGTGTGTGTAAAAAATGATTCTTCCCACACCCTCTCCATGTGTGGAGAGGGTTTAAATATGTCTTACAAAATGCCTCTAAAATGGGTTATGGTGTGGGCTTACAATGGGTAAAGACCCGACCCAATACCATAAATCATACGATTACTAATAAAACTACGAGCTACCCTAAATATGAAAATACACGGGGTGACCAAGTCTTTTTCTTAAACCTAACAGATTAACACACGTATAAAGATAGAAACACTAACCTTTTGTTGAATGACTAACAGCAATCAACAAGAATCTTTAATTGGAAACTTAGTGACTAAGTTGTCACCTCTACGGTTGCTCACACAACAAGTCCAACGAACACGTCAAGATGTTAGTCTTTACTTTACGTCTCACAAACACCTTGTGTTACACCTTTCTTGGATCGAATCTCACAAACAAAACCCTTGTTATTAAAACCAAAAATCACAAACCCTAATTTAGGGTTTATGCGATTTTGGTTGAACCAAAAATCCAATAAAACGAAAACCTAGAGGTTTCAAACGTTGTCACCCTGGAGAACTATGTAGACCGAAAACCTTGAAGCTTGTATACGCATGATCGATCTTGTGGGAAAACAATTCGCACCAAAATCCCTTTTTAAGGATCCACCGAAAATCGAAACAAGGAAAAGGGAAGAACCGAAAATCTCCAAAACCCTTTTAGGGTTTTGTTTTGATTGTTTGGGAGAGGGGAGAAAAACCGAACACTTTCTATAGGTATTAAGGTTATGGAAAACGTATATCTTGAGCTTAGATGTGAGGGTATATATACACCTCTAATCCCATTC
Source organism: Tanacetum coccineum (assembly GCA_026074375.1). NCBI lineage: Eukaryota > Viridiplantae > Streptophyta > Magnoliopsida > Asterales > Asteraceae > Tanacetum > Tanacetum coccineum. Next base: position 14,647 of record BQNB010111606.1, on the reverse strand, counting down.
CTTGTAGAATAAGAAAAGCTCAAAGTTTCTTTTTCCCCCTTTCCTAAATCGTTACAAACACATCCTCTTTTAAACACATATGGCTGACCCTCTATAGCCCCCCTATGGTTTAGGTTTTGTCGATTTAGTCCCTTGGTTTACATATTTAAATAATCGTTAGTTAGTTATAAACTATAATGGCTATTTAAATATATTACGTGAAGTATATTTAGATAATAAACGCATTCTATGTGTTTAACGTATGTGCCCTCAAAAGGCTCACGTATCTCTAGTCGTATAAACCACGAATCCAACTACCACATTCCAATAGCTCCCACTTGGGAGTTGGAGTAGCGGACTGCATTTATACTAATAATGGAAACATCTCGCAACACTCCATTTGTTATTTAAACTAGAAATACCTGAGATGAAGTTCCAAGATCATTCTTAGTATAATGGTTATGTATTTCTTGCTAATATCATCCCTTTGTTATAGATACCGTTAAACCATGCATATGGATCCTAACTCATTCCATATAGTTTAACCATTTAGATTCTCGTTATCGAATTTAATTCAGATTTACCAAATGTAATAAAGAATCATCTTGAATTACCCTTTGGGCACGGCCATGCAATTATCTGATTAATTCTAGAGAGGGCCCACGGTATCATACTGCACTTATCAAGTGGAGGAACAAATTCTTTGTTGACTACAAGTGTTGTGGATGCTGCTTCACATCACTTCTAAGAATAGCCTTTATAACTACCTTATTTAGGATAGCGTTTGACTTATACTTAAAAAGTAATATTCACACATGCAGAACTTGCTTGCTTCTCAAGTCTAAGGATGACTCATTTAACCATGTTTGACATATTACTCGTGACAAGGATCCAAAAGTAAATATACGAAAGTTAGGGTGTCCAATATGCAACCCATGTGAATAACATATGAGTTTGGTGAGAATCTATCCATGTATTTTAAAAATACAATCAACACTCGCATTTGTCTTATGTAACAATATTCCCATAATGTTAACCGACAATGGACATAGAATGGAAAAATCATTCAAGGATTAAACATGCAAATATAGGATAAAAATTATTATATGTATAAAAACAAATATCAAATATCTTTATTCATGAGAAATTAAAAATTGTCTTACAATCTCAATTATCCAAATACTAATGAAAAATACAGATTTACATGAGATTACTAGCTGGAAGCATTCCTATATTCTTAGTATGTTCTAAATGCTTAGGAAAAGCTAGAGCTTTTGTAAAAGGATCAGCTAAGTTATCATCTGTGTGAACTTTTTCTAGCTTAACGTCGCCATACTCTATCACCTCACGCAAATAGTGAACTTTGGTACGATAATGTATAGCACCTTTGGTGATTCCTGATTCATTAGCTAAAGTAATGGCACCATTATTGTCACAATACATCTTTATTTTGTTCTTCAATTATGGGTAGCACTCCAAGTCCAGAAATGAATTTTCTAACCCATATCGCCTCCTTTGAAGCATCTGAAGCAGCTATATACTCAGCTTTTATAGATGAAGTTGCGAAGATGCTTTGCTTTGTACTCTTCCAGTCAGCAGCACCTCTATTTAAAACGAATACATATCCGGTCTGAGACTTCAAGTCGTCAGCATCCGTTAGATATCCAGCATCAGTGTAGCAAGAAACTCTGAGCTCTTGTTTTATATCACCACCGTAATCAAGAAACATATCTTTAGTATTGCGAAGATACTTTATAATGTTCTTAATAGCAGTCTAGTGAAGTTCACCTGGATTATGTTGAAACCGGCTTGTTATGTTCTGAGTGAACACAACATCAGGGCGAGTGCATCTCACAACATACATAATGGATCCCACTACCGAAGCATATGGTACATTCTGCATGCGCTTCACCTCAGCAGGTGTTGAAACACCTTGTGATTTACTTAATTTGAGTTTTTCTTGCATGGGGATACTTCTACGTTTGGAATTCTTCATGAAATATCTTTTCAAGATTTTCTCAATATAAGCACTTTAACACAAACCAATTAACCGCTTTGATTTATCTTTGTAGATCTTGATTCCAAGAATATATGCAGCTACTCCTAAATCTTTCATAGCAAAACACCTTCCAAGCTAGGATTTAACGTCTTGTAACATTGAAATGTTGTTTCCCATGATCAATATGTCATCGACATATAAGATTAGGAAAGTGACATAACTCTTACTAGCTTTTATATATACACATGGCTCATCACGATTTTGAGTGAAACCAAATTTCTTAATTTCATCATCAAATCATTTATTCCATTGCCTTGATGCTTGCTTAAGTCCATAATGGAACGCTTTAGGTTGCATACTCGGTTTGAAAATTTTAGATTAACAAAACCTTCAGGTTGCTCCATGTATACCTCCTTAGAGAGATATCCATTATGGAATGCAGTTTTGACATCTATTTGCCAAATCTTATCGTCATAAAACGTAGTTATGGGTATGAGAATCCTAATACCTCTAATGTCTGCAACATGAGAGAAGGCTTCTTCATAATCAATCCCTAGGGTTTGAGTGAAGCCCTTCGCTACAAGACGAGCTTTATAGGTGTGTACAGCTCCATCTATGCCAGTCTTCTTTTTGAAGAGCCATTTGCTACCAATGGTTTTACCATTAGGAGGAAGATTAACTAAGTCCTAAACTTCATTGTCTTTCATGGATTGCATTTCCACATTCATAGCTTTCAACCATTTATCAAACTCAGGATCTGACAATGCAGCTTTATAGTTACCAGGTTTAGTAAGATCCCCCAACTCATACTCATTAGCCTCGATGTTTAAACACATTCGATCTCGAGCATGTCGTATCCTTGTGGACCTAAGAATAGGAATGATATCACTTTGAAGTTCATGAATTTCTTGATTATCCTTATCATGATGCGGGCTAGGATTTTCAGAAGGATGTGTATCTTCTTCTTGAATTATTTCAAGATCTTTTAAACTCCCACTTGCTTCTTGAGTTATAAGACTATTCTCAAAGAATTCAGCATTCTGAGCAACAAATACTTTGTTCTCGGGTGGGTAGTAGAAAGAATAACTCATTGTTTCCTTTGGGTATCCTATAAAGATACACTTATATGGGCTCTAACTTGTCAGGCTTGGTAAGAGTATCTCGCTTAACAAGTACCTCACAACCCCAGACTTTTAAGTAAGACAGCTTAGGGGCTTGCCCATACCATAGTTCGTATGGTGTCTTTTCAACCTTCTTAGTTGGAACCATATTGAGAATGTGTGTAGCAGACTTAAGGGCATAATCCCAAAAGGACTTTGGAAGAGTTGTTTGACTCACATGGAGCGAACCATATCTAATAGGGTTCTATTTCTCCTCTCAGACACTCCATTATGTTGATGCGTGTAAGGAGGAGTGCGATGGCTAATGATCTCATGCTCCTTTAGATGATCTAAAAACTCTTGACTCATATATTCGCCCCCATGATCAGAACTGACGATTTTATGGTCTTCCCGAGTTGGTTTTCTACTTGCTTTTGAAAACTTTGAAAGTTTCAAACACTTCATGTTTATGTTTCAACAGGTAAACATAACCATAATGACTAAAGTCGTTAGTAAAGGTGATGAAGTAGCTAGATCCTTGTCTTGACATGATTCTAAATGGGCCACATACGTCGGTGTATATTAGTCCAAGTAGATCTTTAGCCATTTCCACTTGATGTGAATAAGGTTTTCATGCCATCTTTCCAGAAAAACATGAAACGCATTTTTCAAAACTCTTAGTGTCAATTGAATTAAGAAGTCCATCATGTTGCAACTTCTCAATATGTTTCTTGCTAATGTATCCAAGACGACTGTGCCACAAGAGAGAAGAGTCTAGCTTTAGCTTGACTCTTTTATTGCTAACAACATACATAGAACAATCATTTGTATTAGAATTAGACAAAAAAATATCAAAAATACCATCCCTCGGTGCGGCATTAAAATAAATCAAATTATTCTTAGAAACTGAAATTGAATTATCATTTTCAAAACGGTTAATAAAACCATATCATACAAACGAGAAACTGAAATAACTCCTCTAGTTATAGAAGGAGCATAATGACAATTGTGTAAAACTATAACTAATCCACTAGGGAAACACAAATCATAAGATCCAATAGCTTCGACGGCTACACGTTGACCATTGCCTATGTACAGACTCAAAGCTCCTGGCTTCAGCTTCCTACTTCTCTTGAATCCCTTAGTAGTATTATAGATATGAGTCCCACAGCCCGTATTGTATACCCAAGATTTACCAGGAAAAGTAAAAAGTTCTATAGTAAAGATACCCGAAGTACTAGCTCCTTGAGGTAGCTTCTTGTTCTTTAGCAACTCGGATAGATATTGGGGACAGTTCCACTTCCAATGGAATGTATCACCGCAGTGATGACAGACTAAGTCCTTAGCAGGATCTTCCTTCTTGGGTGGTGGAGGAATCTTAGGTTTAGGTGCATAAGTAAGCTTAGACTTCCCTTTCCCTTTATTGTTTCCCCTAGCAGCCAATTACAGTTTCTTGTTTTTGTTTTTCTTCTGGACCTTTCGTGCTCTTATTGCATGAAGAACAGGTGCATCTCTCTTTGGTAAAGTTTGCTTATGTAGCTTAAGCATTGCATGCAACTCATTTACCGTCTTTCCCATGCCGTGCATATTATAGTTTTACACAAAGCTATCATATTCTTTCCGTAGAGAGACCAAGATTAGACTCACTGCTAGGAATAGTGACATATGGTGACCTAGACGCTCCAAATTATCTATATAGCCATTTATCTTAAGAACGTATGAGCTTACAGACTGTCCTTCTTCCTGTTTGCATGCGTGAAACTCTCTCACGGTTTGAAGAAGTTCCTGCTCTGCTTGATAAGCAAACAGAGTTTTCAACTCCTTAAGCACGTCATATGCATCAAGGGTTTCTAGATTCCGTTGGAGATCTGGTTCCATGGTCATAAGCATGAGTACAGCAATTTCCTTTTGTCCTTTGACCCATGCGGCGTGAGCTGCAAGAGTTTCAGGAGGAACTTGATGTCCAACAACAGCTAGGACAGGAGTAGCAAGGATTGGGAGCTCTAGATAGTTTAAGTTATCTTTGGCTGATAGGACAATACGAAGTTGTCGGTACCAGTCCATAAAGTTAGGTCCAGATAATTTTTGTTTCTCAAAGAAAGCCCTGAAAACCGAATTGTTTACGACTATGGTAGTCATCTACAATAAAAAAAGGTCATTTATTAGTATTTTCGATAATCAAATTCTTAAAAGAATTAACTACCCAATTAATTACTAATAAGACTAAGATCCAACATGACCTCCCACTTATTACCAAAGGTCTGACCAACATATAAACAAGTAGGGAAAGAGGTAAGCGTCGAGCGTTAATTGCATATACATGCAAATCTTAGTTTTATGAGACTTATGACATTAGTAACTCTTATAGTAATGTCAACTGCATTTTTAGTCTCATTTTATGCCTTGGGTCCAAGGTCTGGCCAATCATACTCGATTTAAGTCCACCAAAAAAAGAACATGCAAAAATTGACATAGATCTGACCTATAAAAAATTTACCATGGGTCAGAAAGGCCCTAAGGTCTGATCAAAGAGGTCAAACCAACTGCACATGTTCTTACTTTGGTTGGCATAGACTTAAAATTACACATAAGGGTATACATATAAATTTTGTAAAATATGTGACAAAATCATGTACAAAGAAGCATGCAAAACATCTTTGTAGCACAAGTTAAGAAAACCTTTTGTTAACTTTCAATCTAGACATCATCTTTGTCAAAAGTTCTCGGTAGCAACATTTGAACGCACAAAGAAGCGGAGAAATGGGTCAGCGCGAAGCTTATTAAAAACCCGACTTCTTTTGGGAAAGTCCCACCTTATACCTCTCTTATAGTTTGTTTAAGATGGGTGAGCCGATTATAACAATTGATTGATGATGTATTTAAGAAAAACTTTTATCACTCTAAGAAAAACAAGTTTCATAGTTTAATGTCCGTATTTATTTGTTCAAAACCAAGTTTTGCACATTACACATAACAGGTCACAAAAAGTATATAATTATGTGTGTAATATTACAGACAAAATAAAACCAAGTTTCTCTTTAAGTATTTTGTCTGTTTAGAGTTTCAAAAAAAACTTTTGCATATAGTCACAAGTCTTAAGGAGTATAAACACATAAGCATGTTAAACAGACAGAAAGTAGGGATGAGGTGAAGACAGACTCTATTCAGAAAGTAGTAAATCACATAATGCCCTGAGGTCTCACATGAGTCTTCCCCAAACAAAGAACCAAAAGACTCTCACTAGGTTTTCTGCTAAAGTACCCAGATCGCCACATCCATCATATAACATGATTGCATGATTCTTAAGGTCGGGATAATGGAAAAACAAATAGAAGATTTAACACCCTCAATTAACTATTAATTTTAATTCTATCTATATTTTTATCCATTAACTAGCATTAAAGCAAGATATTAGGTTTTTATTTATTCTTTATGGCAAGAATTGCATATTCTTGCCATAATTTTCAATTAAAACAATAAATAAAGGTTACTTATGCAGTTCTAACATGTTTATAAGTGTGTATGTTGGGCCAATTCAGTGCCTAATGATCTTTCACTTAGGATTTGAATACAATTTAACCTAAGTGTAATTAACCTTTAACATTTCAAGGTCACTGAGTGAATAGTCGCTCAGTGAGTTACCTTCAAGATGCGCAGCTTGAGTCTACAAGAAAGAATCTAGTATTCAGTGAGGCGGTACTCAGTAAATGAATCCTGAGCCAAAGAAAAAGGTGATGGTTTCAGTGAGTCATGGCAATAGACTCACTGAGCCCCATACGATCTCCAACAACTAGAAGACCCTGAAGACAAAAGACTAAAGAATAGGCGGGATAATTTGAAAGAACATAAGTCCAAGCTCTTATCTCTAGAAGTCAACTTATCCTGAAGAGGGTATAAGATAAGTTCAGTGTCAGGAACTAAACTTGGAAAGAGCATTTGTCCCATACTTAGAATAGATATTGTAATAAGGACAAATCAGTACACATGTACTAACCTATTAGATCTAAGATAAGTTCTCAACACCCAAGAGGTGACCCTACCTAAGTAGTATAAATAGAACTCTTGTAAAGGAGTAGATGTGAAGTTTACGCATAAAAAGTCGTATCTTTCATAAACATGCATCTACTCCTCTAAATCTACTAAGTCCCTGAGCAAGCTCAGTTGGTTAGCATAGTAGTTAACTTTGCATAACACTTTAGGTTTATGCAAAGTTATTAGTGAGGAGATCACATACACATACATTGTCATTTTATCCCTATTGTAGTTCCGCATACAATGGGGTATAATTCTTAATAAAAAGAGTTAAACATTAAAAAGTTAATTTTGTGTATTTTACTTGCTATTTACATTTACGTACACAAATATTTTTTAAACAACAATTAGTTTACTTTACTTGCATGCCATGAGTTAGTTAATAATGACTTTGTAGTTATTGTTCACTAACTAAGTGGGAACAACAAGTGGTATCAGAGCCTCAGGTTTGTAAAGCTTACTTAATACTAATTTACTTAAGCTTTCAAAATCTAGATCCTTAAATGGCTGCAGTAAATGATGTACCCCAGCTAGTTGACAAAAAGGGAGATAACTACGCTGCTATTGCTTCTAAACTAGAGTCGGAAAAATTTAATAAATAGAAAAAGTAAATGCTTTGCTATTTAGCATGAATGGAACCCTACTACTTAAAATGTATTAAGGATGGTCCATTTCAGACAAAAACAACTAAAGGTGATGCTAAGCCTGAGTCCCAATGGACTCTTGATGAGAGGAGGGTGGTCGTTCAAGACCAACGCCTTAAAAATATCATTATGTCATGTCTACTATATGACATAATGGAATCTATCATTAGCTTTGTTTTAGCGAAAGAAACATGGACTGACTTGGTTTACAGCTTTGAAGGTCCCTCAGATACCTAGGAAAATAAGATCATGGAACTAAAACTTGAGTATCAAACTTTCAGGGCAAAGTCCACTGAAAGTCTCTCATAGACCTACACCCGCTATAAGGCCCTGCTCAATGAGTTTGCCAATGATGACGTCAACCTCTCTAAACACAAAATCAATATTGGTTTTGTGAACAGTCTCTCTAAGAAATGGCTAACTTTCTCTCAAGGACTAAGGAATGCCAATCATACTCAGACCCTTGACCTTGCAGATATCTATGGAAGGTTTGTCTATGAAGACAACCTAATCCAAATAAGGTATTCTAACACCAAAAAGGCCCTCATTACCACTCCCTCAAGCACTCTAATTTCTACTGCCTTCTTCTCTAGTAATGTCATTCAGGATTTCCAAGAAAATTATGATGATGAAGTAGATGAAAGGACTATGAGGATTAACTAATAGACTTATAAAGTTGAGTAAATCAGAAGAAGCCCTTTTAGAAAATTCAAAACGTTTTATAAAAAGAAGAAACAATTTCTCAAGTCAAAAGGCAACTGAAAATACTGAATGTTACAAATGTGGCAACAAAGGTCATTTTGCAAGAGACTGTTTTTCTAAAACGTCTGAACCTTCTTACAAATCACCAGTGAATAATTACTCATCAGTGTCGAAAGGCTTTCAACCAAAGTTTACTCTAAAACTTATTCAGTCTTCTTCTAACTTAAATAATCAAGCTGATCAAAAGTTTTAGAAAGATTACAAGGATGAGTACAAGAAGATGAAAGCTAAGCTTGCACTCCTTGAGGCAAGTCCCTCAAGCTCTTAGAACCTAAAGACCTTCTAACTAAAGAACAAAGGTTTAGTCGCTGAAACCTTTGATTAGGATGAGGAAGAAGTTTTTGATGAGGAAGAAGTCACTCAAGTCAAGGTACTAATAGATCTAGTTGATGATGAGCTCACTGTTGGAAAGAGTCATACTCGTAATGGTGAATGGGTCGACATCACCATGAGAAAGGTAAACACTCTTCTCTCTATGGATGAAGATGCCGATTGGCAAAATTACCTGAAGTATATCAACATTGATCTTAAGTATTTTGAAGAGCAACGATTAAACTTACTTTCTAAGTATAACAAAATGGTTTTTGAATTATATAAGTGTAGAGATGAATTGCTAATCTTAAAACAAGCCAAGCTTGATGTTGTCACTTTTCAAATTCAAAACACTAAACTTATAAAGTTAAATCATGCTCTTCAAGAACAACTCAAAGAGGAAAAAAAGATCAATGAAAAATGGCTAACCAGCTCAAAAAAGGTTAGTCAATGCATCTGGTTAGCCAATGCATCAGTGAGAAAATTCCTCATCAAAAGAAGAAAGTTCTTGGTGGTGAATTACTCACTGAGTCATCATCTAAAAGGAATGAAAATGAAAATCTTTTCGTTCCTGCTTACATGGGGTATGACCAAGAAATGGTTCCAAAAACCAAAGATTGGGTTGAGAGACTCAATCCTGATAGCAAACTTCTAAACTTTAATACTGGAAGAATTCTAGTCCTTGAAAGTCAAGATGTCAATGAGTTTCTTGAAACCTCAAATACCCCTGAATCATCCAAAAATTCTAAAGCTGAATTCCTTACTCCACTACCTCCCCTAAAAATTCTTTAGGGAGCTTCACCAAGATCAGAGGTACTGCTATTGACCTTTCAACCCCACTCTCCAAAAGAGAGACCATGCTTAGGTATAATGAAACACAAAAAGCCTGAAACACAAGATTCTTCTAACAAAAGTGTTTCAGGAACTGTCACTATTAATGAATCGAAGCAAACCACTTCTTCAATTCCTACTGAAGTCAAAGACACTGAACAAGAGTCAAAATTAAATGAATTAATAAAACTTGTTCAGATGTTAATAGATAAAAAGGTCAACTCTGACCAAAAGACTCAAGAATCAAATTCAAAGATTCAAAAGGCTGAGTCATCCAAATGAGTTGATTCATCTAAAATAAGTCAAGACTCTAAACCCAAAGATCAGAGTACTGACTCATCAAAATCACTCAGACCTAAGCCTGGTCAAAAGTCACAACTTAAGTGTGAACTTTGTCACTATACCAATCATTCAACTGATAATTGCTATAGGATCCTCTACTGCATGATATGCAAAAGGGAGGATCATAGGACCTCAGATCATGAGATGTATATTGCCTTACTAAAAAGAAGTAAGAACTATAAGGCTCAGCCTTATCAATATGCATCTTCTTCCAAGCAGATCCTGTAAACAAAGGCAAAGCCTTTCCTACCATGCACACACTGTGGTTTTAATGATCATATACCTGATGATTGTAGAAACTACCCTGAGTGTAGAATTTGTGGAAGCTATGATCACTCTACCTCAGAACACAATCGTGTTATTCAGATTAGAGGAGGAGTACTAGCGGAATCCTCTCAGTCTAATGAGTCCTTAATTAGGGTAAAGTGTAATACATGTGGAAGCACTGTACACTCCACCTTTGACCATAATGAATTTGATCACTTCAAAAGAGGTGAGAAAATTCAGGCTGCAAAGGCCAGGGAGCCCACCAAAAAGTGTGTTTACAAAAGAAACTAACCCAAGTTTATTATTTATGTAGAGACACATCAGGGAGCCCATCTGTTACCTGAATAGTGGATGCTCAAGGAGTATGACTGGTGTCAAGAGTTATCTGCACAAATATGTAGAGCAACCAGGTCCTAAGGTAGTGTTTGGTGATAACTCATCTTGTATTACTGAGGGATATGGTTCAATAAACTGTGGGGGTATAGTTTTCACAAAAGTAGCCTTTGTAAATGGTCTTAAGTACAATTTAATTAGCATTAGTCAACTATGTGATGCTAAGTATATTGTACAGTTTGATGATAAGCAAGGAACAATATTTAATGCTAACAAAGAAATTGTCCTGATAGCACCTAGAAGAAATGATGTTTATGTCCTTGACATGTCATCACTGACTCCAAATGGAGCCTGCTTCTTTGCCAAAGCCTCAGAAAGTGTAAACTGGCTATGGCATAAAAGATTATCACATCTCAATTTCAAGAACATTAATAAGCTTGCCAAACAAAACAAAGTTCTTGGTCTACCCTCCCTAGTTTATTCAAAGGATAAACCTTGCACAACATGTGAAAAGGGAAAGCACCATAGAGCTTCATTCAAAACTAAACAAAACTTCTCTATCAGGAAGTGTTTGCATCTTCTTCATATGGATTTGTTTGGACCAGTAAGTCCAATGTCCATAAATCATGAGAAATATACCCTAGTCATTGTTGATGAGTACTCAAGGTACACATGGGTTCACTTTCTCAGGAAGAAGAGTCAAGCACCTGAAGTAATTATGTCTTTCATCAGAATGGTAGAAAACCAAAATGATGTAAAAGTCAAACAAATCAGAACTGATAATGGGACTGAGTTTAGAAATCATGAGCTTGAGAGTTTTTGTGATGAGAAAGGAATTTCTCAGAACTTCTCTTCTCCCTATACACCTAAACAAAATGGTGTAGCTGAAAGGAAGAACATAACTCCCATTGAGGCTGCTAGAATAATGATAAAACTAAAGCAGTTAGAGTATCTTGTTATACTCAGAACAGATCAATCATTGTAAAAAGACATGATAAAACTCCCTATAAGATATTCAGGAAAAGAATTCTTGATATCAGCTACTTTTATATGTTTGGATGTCCAGTGTTTATTCATAACCACAAGGATCATCTTGGCAAATTTGATGCAAAAGCTGATGATGGATACTTCTTAGGATATTCCTTTGTCTCAAAAGCTTTCAGAGTCTTTAACACAAGAAGACAACAAGTAGAGGAGACTTATCATGTAACATTTTATGAAAGTATGGAAGCCATCAGGTTTACCAATACCTTAGTATATGAGATAGGAATTGATGATTCCTTTAGATATCCTCCTGATGAATTTCAAGAGGCCGATCCATCTAGATAATATCAAGTAGATTCTGATGTCTCATACTACATCATTCCTAATGGACGTTCACTCACTGAACTTATCCAAGAAAATCATGTCCCTAAAGTAATTGCTCCTGATGAGCCTAAAATGCCTTACATTAAGGATACCGAAGGTCCTCTTGGTCTAATCAAAACTGAAGGGACACATGAACAAAACGTTCATAATGATCAAATGATCACTCAACCCACTAATGTACCATTAGGGAACAATACTAAAGGTTCTGGATCAATTACTGAAACTTTAGTCCCTGATGTTACTCAGTCTTACATCTCAAATCAAGCCTATACAAGTTCTCATCCTGTTCCTCAAGATAGATGGTCAAGAGACCAACACATTAAACTTGTAAATATCATTGGTGATCCTGGTGAAGGCATGCTTATAAGAAGCTTGGCTGTCAAGCTTACAACTGCCTTAGCTAGTGAATGTTTATTTGCTGATTTTCTCTTTGAGATAGAACCTAAGAAGGTATTTGAGGCACTGAAGCACCCAGGATGGATTGATGCAATGCAAGAGGAACTAAATCAGTTCTATAGAAACAAAGTATAGACTCTTGTTCCTCTCTCTTATGGAAAAATAGTCATAGGTTCCAAATGGCTATTCAGGAATAAGAAAGATGAGCATGGTATAACCACAAAAAATAAAGCATGACTGGTTGCACAAGGTTATAGTCAGAAAGAAGGAATTGACTATGATGAAACCTTTGCACCAGTAGCAAGGATGGAAGCCATCAGGATGTTTCTTGCATTTGCCATATACATGAACTTCAAAGTTTACCAAATGGATGTCAAAAGTGCCTTCCTGAGTGGTAATCTGAAAGAAGAAGTTTATGTTAAACAGCCTCCTGGCTTTGAAAGTTGAGGTTTCTCTGACAATCAATAAGCTTGACAAAGCACTCTAATTGACTAAAACAAGCACTAAGGGTCAGTTATGAAAACACTCATCTGTGCTTTCCTTATTCAAAATAAGTTTACCAAGGGAAGAATAGATAACACATTGTTTATCTATAAATCAAAAGGAGATGTTCTCCTTGTTCAAGTGTATGTAGATGACATTATATTTGGATCAACAAGTTATAAACTTTGTAAATAGTTTGAGAAATTAATGACAAAGAAATTTTAAATGAGCATGATGGGAGAACTCACCTACTTCCTTGGACTGTAAATCAAGTAGGATGACAAAGGAATCTCAATCTGTCAAGAACAATACACTAGGAACTTACTCAAGAAATATGAAATTTTTGATAGTTCCTCAGTGAAAACACCCATGGTTCCTCCAAACAACTTAGGTCCTAATCTTGCTGGAAAGCCAGTGAATGAGACCTCATATAGGGGAATGATTGGGTCACTGATATACTTAACTACAACAAAGCCTGATATTCAATTATCCACAGTCCTATGTGCAAGACAGCAGTCCAATCTAAAGGAATCACATCTAACAGCTGTGAAAAGAATCCTTAGGTACCTAAAAGGTACTCCAACCCTTGGTCTGTATTATCCAAAATGTTGAGGCTTTAATCTTAAAGGATATTCAGACTCAAACTATGCTGGTTGTAATATGGACAGAAAAGCACCTCAAGTGCCTGTCAAATACTTGGTGGAAAATTGGTTTGTTAAAGTGCCAAGAAATAGCAGTCAGTGGCTATGTCCTCAGCTAAAGCTGAATATGTTGCTGCTGCTGGGTGTTATGCGAGTATCCTAAGGATAAAAAGTTAACTCAGTGACTATGACATCCATTATAAGATGGTACACCTCTTTTATGACAACACCAGTGCCATTGTAATATCTAACAATCCTGTACTTCACTTAAGAACCAAGCATATTGATATTAGATATCATTTCATCAGGGATCACATCCTTAAAGGAGATATTGTATTACACTTCATCCCCACTAAGAATCAACTAGCTGATATCTTCACTAAACCCTTAGATAAACCTACTTTCACCAGACTAAAAGCAGAATTAGGCATGTTGAATATTGATTAATCAGTCTCCCTGATCAATCGTGTTTAGTATGGTGTATTATCTTTTCTCCCTGAAACCCATATGAATCCTATGACACCGAGGGACACATTGAATGAAGTAACTAAATGCTCCAATTCTTTAGTTACTCAATGTCTTAGGTTGGTGACTGGACACATTAAATAAGAAACAAATATTCCTTATCTAACTGTCATCCAATAGTCATGGGCCCCCACCTCTCAAATATCACTCAATTAACCCCAACATGCATTTAATGCTCACTCCCACAAATATAATCCCTTCCCAAAATGTCTAATCAAAAGATTTTTTGACCGTTATTCATACATCATCACTACAAAAGTGAAACGGCAATACAGTTGCCATGAAAACCGAGATTGTGCAACTAGTGGGTTACTGCATTAAATGCGTTACCAAAAACAATTTTAACTTTTTCCAAAAAAATGAAAATGTTGAATTATCATAACCTTTTTCACACATAACCTATAAATACCCCCCAGAAAAGAGAAACACACACACAAATTTACAAAGCAAATATACTTTGCCCAATTTCTCTCTCAAAGTAAGTGTGTGGGTGTTCATCTTTTTTGGTAATAACAAGCTTAACTCATCTTTTGTTCATTGAAAACTACTTTTTTCAAATCATTTTGTTTGGTCAATCATGCTCTTTACAAAGATATCCATCCTTGTATTGTTCCTTTTGATAACATATTACAC
>BQNB010111605.1:0-22318 GCA_026074375.1 Tanacetum coccineum | reverse complement strand
AAAAAATTTGCTCACTCAATATGTATTGTTTTATAGTCGTTCTAACCTGTAATGATGCAACAAGATCTTATGTAATACAGAATAACCTTTTAAATGTTACTCCCATTCTAATTAATCATTTATTTGAATCATATTTGTGACTCAGTGGTGACGCAAAAAAATGTTCCTTTGTTCTATATCAAAAAACTTATACGAGCACGAGGTACTTCTTTGAGGCATTTTCCAAAGATGCCTTATCCAGATGATAGATTTATATGAGAATTTGGTAATCATCTAATACACGATGAACTAGATTATAAACTAGCTAAGTTACAAGTTGAATGTGTACGCCTTTACAACACTTTAACTATGGAACAGAAAGAAGTGTATGATACCATAATCAACTCCTTTGAAACAAAAAGATGGGTGTTTATTTTTAAGGTCGTTTTTAGGGCCTCAAAACCTTATTGTAACTACCTTTAATCCATGTTTTAATCTAGTAAGATTATTTATCATTAATCATTCAATATGTCTATGTGCTGTGTGATTGATTTATATTTTTGCTTTATCTTTAACATGCTAGGCGAAACTCTCATTTGTATTTACTTATGATTGCATAAAACTTAAGTTGTAGATCCTCTTGATGTTGCTTCTTGTTGATGAATGTGCGTGTTAAGCTCTAAAAATCTTGCCATAAAATATTAAATTGGCATAGATGTCTAGGGAAACGCGAGTGTGTAGAAAGGATACCATCGGTAACAGTCTTCATACTACCTTACCCCTAATATGGTTGATCCTTCTTAAGTTATTTCACATGCATTTAATATATTCTTAGGGGCCTTGTAATAGTCTTCATACTACCTTACTTGTGCGTTGATGATGTGCGGTCGTCGTAGGACTTCTACACGAGAAGTTTTACAACTCACTAGGCAGTACACCAAATCGTTGTAATGTAGTACAGGCAAGACTCGGGGTTGTTTATCGTTCACTCGAGGAATAGGTTGGGAAGGCTTGATCACGGTCTAACAAAATTCTAAGGGTTGAGGGAAGATTCTTTTTGTATTTTTATATTTATAGGAAAGCAAGTAAATCATATAATTGGAGGGATGTTTGGTTTTAGCTATTAAACTAAATATAATTCTAAGCTACTGGTGATAATAATAAGATAAAAGATTGTGTTTATTTAATCATGTATTACTCCTTAGATTGCTTCTCCTAGTGTTGTTGCCTTGTCACACTTGTGTTGATCTGCGTAACTATTTCCTAAAGCATAAACGAATTACACGAACCCGCCGTCTACTTAGTATGTCACTAGAGCAACACACAAGTAATGTAGTATGAAGACTATTACCCGGCCCCTAGGAGTACACTAAGTGCATGTAAAATATTTTAAGAGTGGATCAACCATATTAGGAGGCAAGGTAGTATGAAGACTGTTACCAGATGGTATCCTTTCTACACAATCACGTTTCCCTAGACATATCAACAGCGATACAGACAAAAGTTGGTTTTCTAAGACCTAACGTTCACATCCATCACAAGAAGCAACACTACTAAGATCTACATTCTAGGTTTTATACAATTATAAATAAACACAATAATAGGTTTAGCCAAGCATGTTAAAGATAAAGCAAGAACAATAAATCAAACAACACATAGACATATTGAATGATTAAGTAAACCTTACTTGATTAAAACATGAATTAGAAGAAGTACAATAGGGTTTTTAGGCCCTAAAATCGTCTCCTACAGCTGCTAAATGAACTAGGGTTCGTACCCTCTTTTTATTATAAAGTTACACACTCAAAACCCTAAATTCGGGTTTGTTAATATAAAAAACGACACGACAGTGTCGCGTTTTAGTCGTGATGCCGTCATAAGTAGAATCTTCTAGATCTGCGTTTGAGTAGATGCGGGCTAACGCCGTCATGAAATGTTGTGACGTCGTTTCTTGATGGGTCGTGACGGCGTCGTGTATAGCTTGTGACGCCGTCTCCAGACTCTATGAGCACAAATCTTCAAGACTCTTGGTGTTGGTTCGTAATCTCGTCCATTTCTTCTCCAAATGAGCCCAAGTCACGTGTAATTCATCCAAATGTCTTCCAAATGAGAAATACCTGAAAAGGAATGATTAAGTGCCTATTTTGTGCATAAACACACGATTTTAGGGGTTAAACGACCCTTCTTCCAAATCCCTTCCAAATGAGAAATACCTGAAAAGGAACGATTAAGTACCTATTTTGGGCATAAATGCACGATTTAAGGGGTTAAACGACCCCGAAAAAGTGTATAAAATGACACCTCATCAAATAGTCTGAATTGCTTGATCATCGGCTTCCATTTACTTTACTTATTTATCAGTAAGTTCATCATCAGCCTACTCATAAAAAGTTTCAGCAACAGGAATTTCACGTTGTGGATCACCTGTTTTAGGAATCATTCGTCTGACATATGGACCATGCATAATGGAATTGTAGATTAGCTTTCCGTTTGGTTTACTCTTTGCATAACAAAGAAGACGAGAAGACCATGGAACATAATTGTATTTGTTAAGCATAGGAGGACGGTTCTCGGAACCAGCAGCATAAATATCTTGTTGAGTCGACATTGCAAATGTGATGTGAAATGATATACTAGGATCGTTTTAGTGATTAGTGATTATGAGTTGTTCTTGTTGAAGTTTAAGGCCTTGAAAGTACAATAGAAATCTATTTCGCGGGATTTTACAAATCTTGATTAAACCAAGAAAATAAGTGAATATTTCGCGGGATTTTACAAATGCAAGAATAAGCCGTGAAATAAGAATTCTAGGCAAAAACAGGTGTATAAATTGCCTAAATAATCAGTGCATAAATCGCCTGAAAATCATGCATAAATCGCCTGAAAATCATGCATAAATCGCCTGAAAATCGTGCATAAATCACCTGAAAATCGTGCATAAATCGCCTGAAATTCAATGCATAAATCGCCTGAAATTGGTATAAATCGCCTGAACCGAAAATGGTGTGTATTTCCCCTGAAAATGGTATAAATCGCCTGAAAATGGTATATTTCACCTGAACCGAAAATGGTATATTTCGCCTAAAAATGGTATATTTCGCCTGAAATGGTATAAATCGCCTAATTCATAGAAATTGCATAAATTGCCTCATTCATACATATTTCGCCTCATTCAACCGAATTTCCACAAATAGCTTTGAAAATAACCTAAAAATGCACTTTTTGAACGTTTTTCTTGATTCTTTTTGCAAAAGTGACTATCCTTAAGCCATATTGCAAAAAGTAAAAGAAAGAAAATAGTGGATTGCACTTAAAGAAAAATGCAACTAACACCCTCCTAACAAGCTAGGAGGGTGATATTTATACCCTAGAGAGGGCTTGGCCTCTTGGGCTTTCGTGTGGGCTTTATTGGGCCGAAACAAACACACTAATGAGCTTTAGCCCGACACCTAGGCCTAATTAGCTTAATATAATTCTCGTAAACTAATGTTTTCCCATACAATGCTCAGGAATAAATAATGATCATCACTTTACTAAAAATGAGGCTAACACAATTTAATTTGGTTATTAATTTGAAAATTTTATTTTTAGTATTAGTTTTTCTATTTTTAGTTTATTTTCATTTTTCTCGTTGTTAAATTATATTAATGATACTTTTTGGTTGATTTTCAAATTTGTATAACTAGATGTTTGAGTTCTAGACTTTACATACCACTAGAAAAATCTGAGAAGTTGTTCTATGCGAGACATCAGTTTGTGTCACATTCGGTTGATACCATTTACAGTTTTGCTTATTCTGATTTGAAAGTTTCAGAATCAAATGTTGAAGAAATGGTTGGGCAAGAAGTTGACATTGCTACGTTAACTATAGAAGAATACATGGCACATACAAGAGGAGACATTGGTTCATGTGTTGTTAGACCCACTGTTGCTGATAATACCCAATTTGAGATCAAGCTTCAGTTCATGAGCGGGGGGAAAATACCTTCCAAGGCGGTGAAGATGAGGATGCTTATGAGCATATTAATAAGTAACTGGAGATTGTTGATTTGTTCAACATTCCTTCGCGTGACTCACGGCCGGGTAATGCTTCGAGCATGTCCTTCAAAGCTCAAGGGTCAAGCCAAGAGGTGGAAGAATAAACAACCTATAGGGACGACTACCACTTGGGCCTTGTTGAAGAAAGCATTTTTGAAAATATGTTGTCCTCCTTTTAAAACTGCTAAACATGTTGAAGAAATTCACAATTTCAAATAGGATGCGGACGAGACACTTAACCGGACTCCTAAGCCATAATGACTTGTTATTTAAATGCTTACAACATGATTTGAATGAACAATATGTATATCAGATCTTCTACAAAGCTACAAAGTAAATTTGTCAACTTGAGACCCATTGGTTAAACTTGGGTCTAGTTGGGTAAATATTTTTAAAGGATGGGTGTAGTTGGGTCTCCATTAATATTTATAGATGGGTCTAGCATTTCTCCCTTGGTCCAGTTGGGTATTTCAACGGGTCGCCGTTAAAATTATAGATGAGTCTCCCAAGCGGATTAGAGGGGTCTAGTGGATCAAAAGTTTTTTATACGTTTTCATCTATTTTACACGTTTTTATACGTTTTGTACTTTTTTTACGTTATCTCCGTTTTTAACGTTTTCGTCCATTGTTGTACGTTTTTGTCCGTTTTTAAACACTTTCGTCCGCTTTCGACCGTTTTCGTACGTTTTCGACCATTTTCGTCCGTGTTTGTCCGTTTTCGAACGTGTTAGCCTGTTTTTGATTGTTTTCAACCGTTTTTGATTGTTTTCGTTCGTTTTGGTCCGTTTTTGTCCGTTTTCGGCCATTGTTAACCGTTTTCGACCATTTTCGTGCGTTTTCAACAGTTTTCTATCGTTTTCGTCCGTTTTCGACCGTTTTCGAGCATTTTTTAATAGTATTACACGTTTTTTGTTTGTTTTTAAACATTATTACATGTTGTTGTCCGTTTTCTTACATTTTCTTACGTTTTCGACCGTTTTTGTTCATTCTTACGTCTTCGTAGACTCGATACGTCGTATCTGGAAAGGTTGATACGACGTATTGGGCTGGATTCCTTGGAGTGCACGCTACGGATTCATAATTCAATCAGTGATAGTCTTCCAATTTACCTTGAATTTATTGTATCTTCGAATATTTATCTTCAATGGATACGACGTAAGAATAACAGAAGGATACGCCTTAATGAGAATTGGACAAAAACCGCGTTTAATCCCCTTGTGAAGTCTTGGCGCTGATACGCCGTATCTCTTTTGTTGGATACGGCGTATTGGTCAGAAATCATCAATCTTCAAATATCTTTGTTTTAGCTCCAAATTATGCGCCTTTTAGCTTGTCTTCACAAAACACTCCTGAATTACTGTATTTATCAACTTTAAAGCAATTAAGTACCAAATAATGCAATAATTATATAAAAGTAGGCAAAACAGATGGGATAAATGATATAATAAAGTGAAGTTATTTGATGTCATCAAATTACCCCCCCATTTTGACGTTCTACTTGTCCTCAGTAAGACCTTAGAAAGTTTCATATTATGAATACTGTGTCCCAACCGAAGTTTAGAATTTTCCGTTTAAGCATCGTTTGTCCTAATCACCTGTACATAACTAAGCTCCTCACGAAGTATGAAAATGAAAACACTCAGATCGCTCGACTAATCTAGGGTGAAATATTTGATTGGTACGCTCAATTGCTCGGTCGTGATTAGTTTAGTATCATAGGCTTGGCAAGGATACACATCTCCACCGCTAAAGCTAAGGAGAAACAAGTCAAAAGATAAATTAGGTTAAGAAGGCTTAGGGTTGATCATTCAACAATCTTTCACCATAAGTACCACACCAACAAGGCAGCGATATCGTACATATATGGCCGTAACGACAAAAGAGACACATACAATCTGATCACATCCCTGTTCATGTTTAACCAGCGGTTAGGATGAAGAATGATATAAGGTAGGGAGCTTCTAACTTTCACCAAAAGTCGTCATCCAACAAGGCAGCTAAGACATGCATACATGGCCTAACCGACGTTAATAGACATGCATGCTCGAACAAGTCCTCGTTCGAGTAGACACTAAAGTTAGTTGCTAGGAAAGGGAAGTAAAAATTGGGTTTAAAGCCAAAATTTACAAAACAAATATAATTAAGCTAACAATAAGGTACGGTGCAGTAACTTTCTCTCGACCGTTCCATGACAAAGACTCGAACATATAGACAAATGCCTTAATCACAGAAATGACAAAGACAACCTAAGTTGGCATTCCCATAACGGTCAACATCCCTTACATCCAGCTCTTTATATACTTTTACATAATAAGTGGTGATATCAGCCACTTTTTACAAGACTTTTCATCGTATGAATTTTGTAATGTATCAACAATAATCCGATTCCTCCAAGTGATTCCTTCGGTATAAACCTTTTTGAACTGACTATGTTTTTTTCTTCCTTCTTTTTTCCTCTTATTTTTGCAATACCCAATCATAATAAATAATACATCATAAACCTCGGTTTAATTCCATCGTTAATTCATCCGGATAATCTTTTTCGTGTAACTTTTCTTCTTCGGACATGATTCATAATCACGAAAGTAGCGAAACTTACGAGTTACATATTTTTCCCATTGCATTGTGCAATTTCCCAACCATTACAGAGATAGAAAAACTTCACTTTAACACAGGAAATACAAAACTTTACACGAAAGCAACTAGCAACATTGATAAAAATAGACTTAATCTACATGGTAGGCTAAGGTGCAAAGGTGTAACGAAACATATAATATGGTGTAGAAAAAGAAAGGAATGGCTTAGCAGGTTGTTCTAAGGGATTTTACTCTAAAAATGAGAGTAATCAAGGGTTACATGGGTTTAATTAACCAGTGTGGTTAGTTATTTTTACGACATGTAGGCTATTTGGTTTAATCCCAAAAATTTATCAGTTGAACATGTTCCTCCATCTAAAACCATAATACTAATCCTGGAGGTCTCGAGTGATATACCAGGCCAAGTTCTAAACTCCACTACATCACCGACACACTCATAATTTTGTGGAGTTTTTAGTAATCAATTAGAAACGGAATAGGCTTAATTCTCACAATATGTATCAAGGGTTATAGTGCGCTAGGTAATGTAACTAGTGATTTTTACAAAAGTCATGCTGAAAAAAAATTAAATTTTGGCTGTTTTTAAGCACTTTGCATGTTATTTTGTAAAAAAGAAGACAAGTACGTTCTAATTCTTTATCCCCCCACTTAAATTATACAACGTCCTCATTGTATAGATAAAACAATTAAATTATAAGGGAAAATAGAATTAGAACGGAAAACTCCTTGATGTTTTGCTCTTGATAATTCTCCAAGATGCGTCCTTGAGCAAAAAGAGTGTTGACTAGGGCTTCAGAATGGTCGGATAAGTTCAACACATGTCTTTTTCAGCATATACCATATCATAGTTTTAGCAAGGTCATGTATAAGAGATTAGAAGACAAGTGAAAATTCTATCTTGCTACAATGGTACAAGAAAACAATTAAACAAACAATTGTACATGGATCAATACGCCGTATCCCAAACACTAGGATACGTCGTATTGTTCCTGTAGAAACAATTAAATACTGGAAATTAAATATTAAGTATTTAAAACTGATAACGTCCAGACATCTCTATACGCCGTATCTAGAGGGGTTCGATACGACGTATAGACTGTTTGGGAAGACAGACTCGTGCAACAAACAATTAAAATGCGACAAACAATTAAAATGACTAGGTTGTCTCCCGGGAAGCACTTTTGTTTCAGCTGGTCTTTAAGTTTGACCTTTTTCCTCTTCTATTTATCTCATCCTTGTTACCTCCCATCCGCGATCTTTTCTGTTGAGGAGTTCGTGGTAGATGAAAGACTTGCTATCGGGAGTTCTTTCAACGGTATTAATTTTGCTTAGACTTATAGTAACGAATTCTTCATCATCCCCTATTGAATGTCGTATGATTGTGAATTCTTTAGTTTTACACAGATCGCCTGGTTTGTCTATGTTGTGATGGGCGGGGATTGGTATCGGAGAATATTCCCTGTTAATAACTTCGTAGATGTCTTTTGCTTCCTGTGCCTCTAAATAGGGTTTATAAAATGTATCCGAACATGTCTTTTTGCATGGTTATTTGTATTCGTCAAGGTCGCCAAACGTTCCATTAGTACGCTCATTCACAAAAAATTCCCATAGCCCATTTTTGGTATTTTTGTCAATTTCCCAATAGTTGTGAAACTTTGATACCAGCCAATATATAAATTCAAAGTAGTCAGTTCCATTCTCTAGGTCATCAGGGATTCTACTATTGCAAGTTTAGGACGATGGGTAATATTTATGAAAAAATTTATCCATCAGTTCACTCCACGTAATATTTTGAAGACATCAATCTTGGAATAGGCAGGTTGGGGGGTCAAGATTGGTCCATTGAGGATTAAAGGGGAACATCGTCATCCCTGGGTATGTTCAGCATGATATAGTCTATAGGGAAAATAAATTTGCCTATCCTTACTAGCACATTTTTGGCAATACCCCTTGGTTGTTTTATGGTTTGGTTAGCTAGTTTGATGGTCAACTTAATGTGAGATAAAATTCCTAGACCAAGGTTGGTGTTGGTAGAGAATGGCATAACGCTCACACTTGCTCCTAGGTCAATAAGAGCTTTATCAAAACAAATATTATGAATAAAACAAGGTAAAGTAAAGCTCCTTGGGTCTTTTCTTTTTGGGGCAAGGTGTGATCATAAGCATCCAGAATCTTCACATCTTGTACCTCTTTCCAATCATCACAGCCGAAGTTCTACAGTCGTCCTAAGAAAGGGATTGTTTCAGATGAAATGCTCCTGTGTTGCGTGCCCGATACGGCATATTGACCACATCCAATTCGGCGTATCCCAGAAAAATCAGCTTTAGCAGTTGAGATCGACTTGACTTGGTCTCGAGGATTTGTCTCCGTAGATCTGGACAGGCTTCCAAACCCTCTTTCTTGCAAGACCTTTCTCATCTATCCAATTTGTATTTTCAAGGTATTAATCGAAGCTCCTTAGTTTCTTATTGTTGCATCGGTAGAAGCTCAGATCTCTTTGATTATGTTCGAGTTTTCTTCATGCCATTTAGCTGATTCTGCCATGATTTTTGTCAGTGATTCTTCCAGGCTTGGTCTTTGATAAGGATATGAAGAGTTTCTATTGTTTCGTTGGTAGAATCCTGGCCCTGCTCTATATTGTCCTCCAGGTTGATAGGGTGCATCGAACTGTGTATAGTAAGCTTATTCTAAAGTTTTTCCTTCTTCCTTTTATGGGCAATCTTTTGTATAGTGAGGTCCCTTGAACAGTTTGCATCCTGCATGAGCAGCGTACACTTTCTCATTTATTTTCTTTATTTTCATCCGAGGATTGTGAGTGGGGCATTGGATGACTTCAGCAAAGCCGTTAGAGTTTCGATACTGTTGGTTCTTGAAGATGTTTCATTGTGCCATTTCTGGGAGTATTCAGCCATTTCTTGGATGGTTATTTTAGCATCAGCGGTAGTTTTGGAAGGTATGGCACCCTTTGAGTCCAGAATTTGTCGAGTTGGAACATCGAGCCCATTATAAAACAAGATGACTTCCTGCATGTCGGTTAAGTAATGTTGAGGACACTTCATTAGTAGTTCTTTAAATCTTTCCCATGCAGGGAAAAGGCTTTCATCGGCTTCCTGCTAGAAGTTGTTAATTTCCTCCATTTTCTTTGCGGTACGGGAAGGTGGGCAGTATTTGTTTAGAAATTTGTCTTTAAGAATTTCCCAGGTTGTAATTGATCTTGATGGCTGGTTCCTTAGCCACCTGCTTGCGGCTCCGGTGAGAGATACCGGGAAGGCTCGAAGCATGATTTGATCTTGAGTTACTTTTGGGATGTGAAATAAGTCAACAATCTCTAGAACCTTCTCGATGTGCTCGTTTGCATCTTCATGTTCTGAGCCACTGAAAGTATTATCACGAAGTTCTCTAAGAAATTGCCCCTTTGATTCAAAGGGGGTGTCTGGTTGATTGTGGGCCTAGTGACGCCCGACCCGTAATTCTCTCAGGTTTTGCTCATATACTGCTCCATTATTTCCGTCATTGTTTCTCTTACTTCTTCCTTTGATTGTTCCTCGATGTCAAAATTGTGATCGAACTTTGGTGAATTTAATTTTACGAGACTTGGTGTATCGAAAAGCCTCATCCTTGAGCGAAAGTTTTGTTCTGGGTTTTCAAAAGATGAGAGTAGCTCCTTTGTAGAACTTCTTGTCATACACTACCTGAAACAAATGACAATAAATCAGTAAGATATGTCCTGATGAGAGAAATCAAATATAAGATCGAAACAAATGGATTTTTGGTCTGCTACTTTGTCAGTTGAAAGATACGCCATAGTCAATTAGTTTGAATACGCCATATAGGTATGTTGAATGTCAGTACGCCATATTGAGTTCTCAAAATACGCCGTATTGCTTAGAAAAACAGATACGCTGTTTAGACTGTAGAATTTAAAACGTTGTTCTGGGTAGAAGGTTTGATACGTCGTATCCAACTGGTGGATACAGCGTATCAGGTGATCAGTCAGAATAGAATACTATTAAAAAAAGATTAAATGCTAGAATTCAAACAAACAATTTAAACACACAATGCGAATAAATACAAACAGAATTAAATAATTAGAATAAACTAAACTAAATTAGTTAATGGTTAGAAATACTAATAAGAATAAGGTTTAATTAATTCACTCCCCGGCAGCGGCGCTAAAAACCTGATGTGCTGTCGTGTAGGGTCAATTATTTGATAATCAAATTTTAAATTTATATTTAGTCGACAAACCTAAAACAACAGTTTAACGAGCAGTGTACCTGTCAAGATGGAGTTCGCGGTAAGTAGGGTGTCGAACACTAAGAGTGGAACATTAATCCTATATTCTATCAGTATTTTAATTAGTCTATTTACTGGTTAAACCTATGCTATGTACGTTGTCTAATGATATGGGGGTTTTCAGCCTGAGAGACTGGCATAGGTTTGGTGGAAACAAATATCAATTCAATAGACAATAAACATAAAAGAAGAAGATTAGAAGATAGAAAAGTGGTACAAGCCAAATGATAGAAAACTGTATTAGCCATATTAAATCCGGTTCAATGCTGGTTTGTTTTAGTGCAATGATTTACTTATCTCAAAGCGGCATATCATTCTTAAGACTTAGGCGGGACATCATCTTAAGACCTAGACACGATTATCCTGTCATAATTAACGCATCCGCATAAAGCATCCTTTAGTTTAATTATAATCTATCTTAGAGAATTAAAACTGTGGTGATCCTGTTAAAACCCTAGCCCAACGGGACTTCACCCACTTATTGTTTGACGATGTTTTATATAATGGTAGTCCACTATTATAATCTTTATCATTCAACTAAGAGCATGATTGCTGAAACATAAATGGGTCACCTACCGGTCCAACTAAGCTCATAATTTAAAGACAAAGACGGAACGTTATTTGTGATCTTATTGGTCCAGTAATATGATACACGATATGGAGAGCTATCCCGGTATCTAGATTACCCGGTATCTAGTGTAATACCCGTGCCTTGCACGGGTCATGCGTAAAAAATGAACCATTTTTCTTTACATAAAGAGTGGATATATATTTGGTTGTGCAGAGTTTCTCGGGCACATGTTGAAGTCGAGTTATATATGTAAAACATTTGTTGAAGAATTACTTGCGGGCACCTATGTGGTTTGACATTTTGATTTGAACGTAAAGAGTGGATATATATTTGGTTGTGTTTTGTCGGTAATAATGAATCATTGCCATTGCTTCGCGACGTGTAACAAAGATAAATATTTTTATTAGGGAAAATCGTAACAATTCTTGCACCGAAAAACGTTATAAGTACTTAACATAATAAAGCAATAAAAACCGCGTAGATTAGTCGGTCAAAATTTTCTAAAAAAATTATAATTTGCACATTTATTTTTATGTCCCTATTTCCTTTGTTTGTTTAGGGTAATTTGTGATTGAGGTTTTTACTTTTCATTTGTGGTTTGAGTTACAAATTTGTACTTTATAGTTTGATTTTATGTGGCATTTTAGTTATAAATATATATTTTTTAGGCAACTTAATTTATTCCATATCAAATTAAAAATGTAATCATCATTTATTTTTTTAGGCAATTAGGGCTTCCTATACTATTTTTTTGTTTGCGTTACCTTTGTGTGGGGTTGTCATCTTCAAGTCATATACATTTTCAGCACATATACGCACATCTTCATGTCAGAACATTGAATCTATAAAAACTCAAAATTTCTTACCTACTCGTACTAAACTCACTATTCCACCATCACCTGTCACATTCCTATTCCATAGTTCCAAACTATATTTTACGAGAGTTGATAAAATTCATTTAAAAAAAATTCATGTGTAAACTCAAAACTGTAACTCAAACCAATATACTTGTCAAAAGTTTCACTTAAACTCATAAAATTATCTTATTACAAAGATTTTGGATACAAGAATTTGTTATTTTTCTTTGAGTCTTAATTTTTCTTTTTCTAATTTTTACCACATGTCATCCAACCTTAACATTCAAATCTCATTCATACACTAATACTTATTTTTTTTCAAATTCCACCACCATTAATCACGACAAACACAAAATACTGCGTAAACAACAAAATCACCTAAAGACTAAGCTTACTAAAAACAAATAAAGTAATTTCCCATCACTAACATATATACAAACCACAATAAATTACTTGAAAAAGTGCCCATAATGCTACTCTAGTTGCAAACCCAAAACATAACACATATCCCACCACTACCAAATCATAAAAAGTTGGTAAACGAGATCTTGCGAAGGGAACACTATACACCAAAGCTAAAAAGGTAATAACATATAACCCTAAAATAGAAAAAATTAAAATTTCTTTTAATATACACTAATGGTTTTATTTCTTAATTTTTTAACCAGATCTAAAGTAGAAGCAACATACGAAAAGGATGACATATATTTTCTCACCCATACCTAAATAATCTAGTGGATGCCTCCCTTTTCACCATACATAAATAAAAAAGTGAACCAGTAGAAGAAAGAGAGGGCACCATAGTCCAAAGTTGTAACAGGAAAACGTGGCTGGAGGTTTTAGCAAAGCAGGTAATGAAGAAGAGAGTATATTTATATCTTCTTTACACACAATCACCCACTACAAAATAACATAGACAACATATTAACAATCAAATCAAACACACTAACCCCTAAAGTACTACAAAAGAACACACACAAACATTCTCGCTTCGTCTTTTGATTTTGCAAACAGATTCGAACATTACATAAAACACTCTTCAACACACGCGCGCCACACACATTGCACATTACAAAACAAGAAGAACTATGAGAAAGGGACCAAGTTACTCCTTAAGTACCAACACTTTTCTTTTGATATGCGTATTATCCGAAGATCTTGACAAAACAACAAAGAACTTGAAAGAAGAGAAGTAGGCTCGGTGGCTTGAAAGAAAAATGTTAATACACTCAACAAATACAAACTACAAAAGTAAGCATGTAAGCATTAGTGGCAGAGGTGGCTTAAGGATGTAGGAGTAGCAACAGGTTGAGAGATTGTATGTGTGTATATTTTTTTGGAATGAATGAAGTAATGGTTTCTTTTTGGCCGATCAACTTTTTGAAAACCATGTCAAAAATGGCGCCAACCCTCAAAAGCAGCCAAAAAATATTGACAGTTTATTGAGGGAGGATAGAGATATCACTTAAATTTTGCAGTGGAAGTTATACTTTTTTATCCCATGTGTTTTTATCCTCAAAGAAATCTACAGATGTCTTGGTCAATAGCTAAAAAATAGGTAATACTTTATTTTGAATGGTTGGGGTCTAATATGAAGAACATTTCGATGGCTGAGATTAAGTTTCATGCAATGTTTTTTCTCTATGCTCCGCCGGCAATAGAAAAGGAAATGTTATCGACATATATTTGAACAATAATAAGATGTGACTTTGATTTCTTAGTAAAAAGTGTGTTATCGACCATTCCTATTGAATATTCGTGTTTAATCAAAAATGCTTTTAGTCTATCATACCAAGCTTTTGGAGCTTGCTTAAGACCATATAAAGCCTTTTTAAGTTTATAAACATAGTTTGGTTTTTGAAAATCAATGAACCTTAGAGGTTGAGCGACATAAACCTCTTCGTTTATAATACCATTTAGAACACTTATTTACTTCCATTTGAAATATATAAAATTATTTATGCACAAGCAATAGCAGAAGTATTTCTAATTGACTCTAGCCTGCTACACAAACTTATGTTTCATCTTAATCTTACCCTTCTTGGGTGATCTATAACTTGTGACTACCAATCTAGCCTTGTTTCTAAATACAATACCATTTTCATCTAATTTATTTATAAAGACTCATTTTGTTCCTCTGACGGCCTAACTTATAGGTAAAGGGACTAATTCCCAAACATCATTAGCTACAAATTGATTTAGTTCTTCTTGCATAGCTACAACCCAACTTTCATTTTTTAATGCTTCATTGACATTTTTGGGTTCTATTGTAGATATAAAACAAAAGAAATTACTATGATTTTTGGCTTGAGATCTTAAGGTTCTTTGATTAAGATTTCCTATGACTTGATCTAGTGGATGATTTTTGGACTCCTTAATGTTAACGATTTTGTCACCATTCTATCGATCTTTTCTTCATTATTAGTATTTTTTATTTTGGATTCTTTTTTTCTAATGGCTTCTTTTCACCAAATTGTCTTTGGCGTCATTCTCGCTATCGCTCCAAGAACCTCTAATGAAAGCCTTTTGATCTTTGTTACGTCTAATAAATACTAGCCTTTAAACTCTTAAGAACATTTAAACCCAAAATTAAATCAATCTATTAGCTTCTCCTTAAACGAAGCATCCTGTTCAATCCAAGATCCAAACCATGTGTGTTTCATCCAACTGTTTTGTCCGATATCCTCCAACCAAAATCATGTTTTATCCGATGTCAAACAAAACTAGCAGTACAAACTTTTAACCCTAGCAGTATAAACTTTGTCAAGCAGTAGTAATACCTTTGAATCCCATTTGGCAGTTGTAAATCAGTACTAAGTACTCCTTGATAGTACTAACTCGTATTAAATCCCTTGACAGCTTTATCTCTTAACCTGGCAGCATCAATACACAACTTGGTAGTACTAATAAACCAAACGTACTATCCTTTGAACCAAGCAGTTGTAACTTTCATTCGAATCCAATGCTGTTAGTACTAACTCCAAGAGGCTAGCAGTACTAAGTGTATATGAGCAGTACAAACTCGTAACGGGGAATCCTGGCAGTACTAATACATATGCTAGCAGTATTAATGTTTCTTTTGAGCAATATTAATGAGTTATACCTGGCAGCACAAAGTAACATACGAGTAGTAGTAAAGAACCAACGAGCATCATTGGTTTCCTTTTTGTGTTACAATTGTTTCCTTGGCAGCATAAACTAGGAACAATTAACAACCAGAAACCACAGTCGTTCCATTTGTTTTTACCAATAGGGTTACTCTAAGCAAAATGATATTATTTGACAAACGTAAAGTAACCTTAGTCCAACCTTTGTATACCACCAGTAACTTAAAGAATGATCTTTGAGCCATAGGGTTTACTTCGAACATATGAAACCCAAAATAACAGCTCTACAGAATTTCAAAAAAACCTTAAAGTCGAATAGGGTTTATAACTTTCATGACCAATTCTTGCTGCATCTTTCTTTTATACAAAGATGAAACCCTCTTGCTTGTATATGTCAATCGATCATGCTAGCAGTGTATTATGTTTAGTTAAAAATAAAATAACTTCGAAACCCTAGCAATTTAATTCGTACCTTCTTCTTATGGTATCGTATACCAGATTTCGTACATTCTTCCCAGATTAGGGTTTGTTAAAAAACCCTTGTGATAGTAAACCAACCCATGTCACATCAATTGGTTAGGCGCCTGCTTATGCACAAAATCATATTCGCTCGAATTAGGGTTTTTGTTTAAACCCTAGTTTATCACTTTCGTTCACAAGTAACTACCATCTATAACTTTTCTTCATAGAATCGACTGAAAACACCTTGTAATCTCCTAGATATCATGAGGCATGAGGCTCTGATACCACCTGATAGAACTAGAACACGTGATAGTTATTGGATCGTTTATAGCTCGAGGTTGTTTAGACCTCGTCTAGGATCAATAAGATTGATAACATATTTTGCACAGCGGAATTAAAATATAAAGAACAATGTTATGAACAAGGTTTTACCATATAACACTCTAAGCCCCATATTATTTGATCAGAATAATACGGTTACATTAATGAACTGTAATAGGATCAAGTTACCTTGACCTTGAGGCTAATACTACATATGGCGTCTACATCTCACGCCTGGAATACACACACACATTTAAGTGTTTACATCTTGACATACCTAAACCTATACGCCTGGGACCTCCTTTTATAACATAAGGAGTCCAAGACTTACAAAGGAAGATAAATATTAGATAAATAAATCTTTTAAACATTTAGAAATATCTTTTGTTATCTTCTATCTGAATAAGGAGATCTTCTAGATTCTTCAAAATCTTCCATCTTTTGAAAAATTCCAGCTTTGCATTTAAGTCCTTTTGTTTTATTCTTTTATTCACTTTGTCTCATCAAATCAAGAATCTCAACAACACTTTTATCAAATTTAACAAATTTAACTTGAGTTTCTTTAAGTTTGGCGTTTTTCGATTTAAGTTCTTCATATAACTTACACGCAATTTCAATTTCTTTACTTCTCTCAAGTTTCTTAATTTTCTCGTTTAATTCTAAAATTTCTTTTTCTAAAAGATCACTTTTAGTTTTCAAAATTTTATTCTTGTTAATGATTTTTAAAGCTAATTTCATATAAGTTATCGTATTCAATTTGCATATTATCATTATCAAGAGAAGATGCATTATCACTATAGCAAGAAGAGTTAAGAGTTACTTTATTTCACGATTGAGCCATGAGACAAGTTTTGTTGTTGGTTTTGTCTTCGACATCATTCTCGCTATCGCTCTAAGAACCTCCAATGAAAGCCTTTTGATCTTTGTTGCGAGATGGTTTTGGATAATCGCCAATGAGATGATTTGGATCACCGCATCTAAAACATTTCTGATCACTCTTTCCTTTCATCTCATCTCTTTGTCGGAATGACTTCTTTTCTTCTCTTGGTAACCAAACAAATTTACCCTTTCTTATAAAGAACTTTTTAAAGTTCCTTACGGCCATAGCGTATTCTTCGTCATCGCTTCCAGATGTCAAAGTTTCATCATCACTAGACTCTTTCTTATCTTTTAAGGCGATGGACTTAATTCGTTCCTTTTTGCCTTTATAAATTTCGGAATCTTTTTCCATGACAACTTCATGTACTTTTAGATTGCCGATAAGCTCGTCTAAAGCTAGTGATGACAAATCTTTCGATTCTTCAATTGCCGTAACTTTTGCTCTCCATTTAGGATGTAGAGCCCTAAGAAACTTCCTAACATAGTTCTTACTAGAGAAACCTTCATCAAGAGCTTTATGACTAGTAATAATAGTGTTAAATCTAGCAAAACCACTATCAATAGATTCTTCTTCAAGGATAGTAAATTGTTCATATTGTTGAACAAGAAGATCAATTTTATTATCCTTTACTTGGCTATTACGTTGATGTGTGATTAACAACGATTGCCAAATATCTTTAGCCGTTTTACACATAAAAATTCTTTCGTATTCTTTTTTAGGTAAAGCATTATAAAGAACCATTTTCGCTTCATTATATTTAGTAAGTTTATTTTTAAGATCATCGAATTGTTTTTCAAAAGGAACAACCTCTAAAATTTGGGTAACTTCGTTTTTGGCAAGCGGTGGAAAATCACCATTCAAGATAATATGTCAAAGATCTAAATCTTTTGCTTTCACATAAGTTTCAAATCTATTTTTCCACTAATTAAATGATCACTTTCAAAAAGAGGTGGCCTTTTCATAGATTGCCCTTCTAGATATTTATCCGAATCCATAGATCGATTCAAGCTTTAATGTACAATATATGTTAAAGATCTTAGGTGACCTTGGCTCCTGATACCAATTGTAGAAACTAGAAGGGGGATTGAATAGTTTTTACCGTTTTAATGTTAAAACTTAGATTGTCAACTTATGTGAATTCAAAAGATATACACAAGTGTATATGATAGCGATGCAATAAGTAAATAAACAATCTACGAAATATAAGCAAGTAAAGATAAGAAAGATCAAACCGATGACACAATGATTTATAGTGGTTCGGCTACGAAGCTCCTCTTCGCCCTACTCCACTCCCCAAGTACCCAACTTGAGAGTTATCTTCACTATGTCAACAAGCTCCCTTTAGGCGGAGAAAACCGTACACGTCGCTTACACTTTTTTTGGTACTAAGCTAAATACCGAGTTCTACTTCAAGATAGAACCAATCTAACACACTATGTATTTTATGGCCTAAAT
Source organism: Tanacetum coccineum (assembly GCA_026074375.1). Lineage (NCBI taxonomy): Eukaryota > Viridiplantae > Streptophyta > Magnoliopsida > Asterales > Asteraceae > Tanacetum > Tanacetum coccineum. Next base: position 3,755 of record BQNB010111605.1, on the reverse strand, counting down.
ACTAACCTATCATACACATATGATACACACAATACACAACACAAGATATACAAGATGAATGATTATCACAAACGTGATTACAGAACTAAACTATTAAACCATTGAAGCTTGACGTCTGCAGAGTGTTCCTTCACTAAAAGAGGAAATGTGTTGATCACTGTCGATGAATTTGTAACAAGTATAATGATCAAAGAATATATAAAAGATAAAATATGTATGAGAAAAATATTTGTCAAGAGTTGTATAAAATAAAAGAACGAGATTGGTATTTATAGGCAACTTTTTGAAATTCAAATCTGTCCTAGGTGAGCCAAACATACGACTCACATATCTTCCATCTCCTAAATCCGTCCAGTGTTTTTGGTGGATCCGTGGGTGGAGCTGGGACAATATTTGTCATTTTGTGATTAACCCTAAATCTATACAAAATATTTTTTTGTACTTATTAAAACTAGTTTAATGGATTCTTCTAGAAGAAAATATTTCTTATCACCAATAAGGAATGATTTTCTAGATTTGAAAAGATTTGAAAAGATTGTTTCCACTTATAGTTAATCTTATTTTGTTTTACATGATTAATATAACTAGCTTATAATTAATCATGTGTTAGCTTAAATCATTTGATTAGAAAAGATTTATGCAAATGATAATATTTTTCTTTGATCATTAACTATGTTTAATAATGCCACATTCATACCTTAAGTGATTTTTCGGCGTCAAGTAAACTTTCGACTAAATAAATTGTTTACGTAAACTTTTACGTAGTATGGCATTATATTTGTTATTATCAAAACATGAAGATCATTAAATATAATTATCATTTTTGCGCGAATATTTGTATTAACATTGCCCTCAAGTAGCCTTTAGAAGTTTATAAAAATGTATCCCTAAGGATTTTTCCGTTTAACCATTTATTTGATCTATTACAAGTACACAACCAAACACCTCACGAAATAGGAGGATGAAAACACTCAAATCACTCAACTAATCTATGTGGTAACATGTAACTAATTCGCTCAATTGCTTGGTCGTGACGAGTATTCTATCATAGGCTTGGCAAGGATACACATCTCCACCACTAGAGCTAAGGAGTAACAAGTTTATAAAGGTAAAATTGGTTTTTTTATAATAAGGCTTAGGGTTAATTACTCTAACTAATCTTTATCGATACCAATATTTCAGGAGGGCGATAAAGACCACACATACACACCCGTAACGACGGGATAGACACGTGTGACTGCTCACTCCCACCTTGAATAAGCTAAAGAGTAGGACTAGTAGAGTAATATAGGGTATGGATCTTCTAACTTTCACCAATAGTAATAAACCAACAAGGCAGGTGAGACATGCGTACATGGCCGTACCGACAGAATAGACGTGCACGCTCGATCACATCCTCATTTGCGTAAAACCTATGGTTAATGATTAGGAAAGGGAATTAAATTGTTGATAAACAAAAGTTACGAAACCAATAGACTAGGTCCAAGATATAAGTTGCTAGTCACTTTTTCCCGACCGTTACTATGATAAAGACACAACTATTTACAAATATCTTGACCATTGATAAAAAACAACAACCAAAGTTGGCGTTCCCGTAACGGTCAACTTCCCAATCATCTCATACTTTACAAACTTTTACAAGACAAGTGGCGATATCTATCACTTTATACAAGACTCTACATCGTTGACTTTTAAGACGTATCAACGAATAATCGATCCTTCATATAATTCCTTCGGTCTAAGCTCTTACGATTATCTCCAAACTTTCTTTCTCTTTTTTGTCGCGATTTTTCTAATTTTTTGGATTTTTTTGCTAACACTATACTACGAGACTCGGTGTAATTTCACCATCTTCATGATCATAATAACTCTGAATAATTCCTTCAATAATTCTTCGTTCTTCGGACGTTCCAATAATTGCGTTGGTAGTAAAAATACATGAGTTTTGACTACTTTATACATTCTCATTTGCAATGTGCAAATTTCTTCCCAACCGTACCAAAGATAGAAAATTGACACAAGACTCGGGAAATACATACTTCATAATTTTAGCAACTAGCAACTGATAAATAGACATACTCTAACAGGGTAGGCTAAGGTGTAAAGGTGTAACGAAATAGATAGTTGGTATAATTCATAAAGGGTTTATACAGGGGTTAACTAACCAATGTAGTTAGTTAATAAACAACATGTAAAGGCTTTTTGGGTGTAATCCTAAAATTTACCAATTTAAACAAGTTACTCCATCTAAATCCATAGTACTTATTATTGTGGTCTCGAATAGATATACCAAGCCAAGTTCTAAGTCTACAACATCACCGACACACACATATTTTTATGGAATTTGGGTAAACATTTGGAAACGGATAAGGTTAAATCATCACAATATCTAACAAGGGTTATTGTAAGCGGGTTATGTATCAAGTAATTTGACAAAAGTATGCTTGAAATTTTTTTAGTTTGAGCATAATTTAAGCATTTTATGTGAAAAATAGGACAAGTATTATTCTAATTCTCATCCTCCCACTTGAATTATATAACGTCCTTGTTGTATAGATAAAACAATAAAAATGAGAATTTAAAATAATTAGAATGAGAAACTCCCCTGATATTTTGCTCGGTAGATTCTCCATGTTGAGTTTATGAGCAAGATTGTGTGTTGTAAATGCGTCTGAATCCTAGCACAAACAGCACACACAGAATTCCAGATGATTGATACTTCACCAACTTCGTCGATTTCTTTTCTTTCAAGGTCCTGTGCAAAATATAGGAAAAACTTGCAAAATCCTATCTCGAGTATCTACGGCTAATCTAAATAAGCTAAATAAAATTGTACAGGAGATTGATACGCCGTATCCATAAACTAGAATACGCCTTATAGAAACCTGTAAAAAGTATCTAAATACGGGTCAGTCTGTCGAATACGTCGTATCATGTGCATGAATACGCCGTATTGAAAGAACTAAAAATAATGTTTTAAAATGCATAAAAATAAAGGACTGATAACGTCCAGACATTCAATACGCCATATGGTATGGAGGGGATACGCCGTATTGATGTCTGGGAAGACAGACTCGATAAAAATAAATAACAATCCGGGTTGTCTCCCGAGAAGCACTTTTGTTTACAGCGAAGTCTTTAGGTTAGACTTTTTCTCCTTCAGCTTCTTTTACGTTGTATCTCATGCACGCTTATGTGCCCGCGTGTGAGCCATTCTTCTATTGACGGTACTCGAATAAAATCGGGTCCTAGATTTAAAACTCCTTTGTAGAACCCCTTAAGCTTTTGGTACGAGTGCGAGATTCCATTCATCATGTCATCTTCACTTACCTTCAGTAATGGTGGGATCTTATTGCATTATTCATTAGTGTGGTGTTTAAACCTTGGATGTGATCACACCATTTGGTAAGTAACTTCATCATTACCATTGTAAATGGTAATCATTCCATCAAACCGTCTTGCATTAATACCAACTTCTATTAAAAACGGTTCGCCAAAAGTAACATTGCCTATTCCTTCATCACGATAAGCATCCATATCTTCTAAAACTATGAAATCTGTTAAGATAGAAAAAGTTCCAACAAAGATAGGTATGTTCATTAATGCTCCAACTACATTATTTCCCTTGTATTCTAATTTGTCCTTCATTATAGAATTATGAAACTTTTTGGACATTACATTTGCGTACAAGATAGGGAAAAATTAGCGTGTAAAAATTCAAAACCTATCATGCAAGAAAACTTCAAGTTGTAGGC
>BQNB010111604.1:0-22318 GCA_026074375.1 Tanacetum coccineum | reverse complement strand
CCTTGACTGAAAAATGAGTGGGACCCACCTCGTTGCTGGGGATTATCGCTGGGGAAAGAATCCCTTACGAAGCTTCCCCAGCGAGCATCCCCCAGCGACAAGTCGCTGGGGATACCTTTCCCCAGCGACATGTCACTGGGGAAAGGTCCGACAATTCGCCAGGGAAAGGGGCGATTGTTGTAGTGTCTTCTATATCAATATATTATCAGCCGTTAAAAAAACGTAAGGGGAAATTTTTTGCATTGTTTGTAAACAAAGATGTATAATGCGTAACATTTATTGACAGAAAATTGTATATGCCTAAGCTCTTTTGACAAAAATATATGGTATGAAAATGACCAACTATAGAGATGCGTTTTGGTTTACATTAGAAAAACATAAAAACTTATTATTAAGAAAAACTTCCTTCATAGTTTTTTTATACACCAACATTCTCTATCTTGAAGAAACATTTCTAAATCTTTTGAGATTTTTTATTATTTTTAAGTCTTTCTACACTTCTCGTAAATATTTGCTTTTTTTATTTGCTATCTTCTAGACGGCCATGTCGTATCGATGTTGAAAAGTGTTGATAGACATACAAATCTAAATATATACAAGTCATTATTCATACACAAATAATCTTCAATGGAGAGAACACACCTCTCTCCCTACACAAACCATCACCAAACTACCACAACCAAACGTCCAATCAGCCACCCATATTCGGATTCCGGGGGCAGTGACAGTACTTGTCCCGATGACGATAAATGGGCTTCAAAGCTTCTTAGAGAGTGTGCTCGAGCCATATCCGAAAAAGACTCAGCTAAGATCAACCATCTTTTATGGATGTTAAATGAACTTTCATCACCTTATGGTGATTGTGATCAGAAACTTGCTTATTATTTCTTGCAAGCACTCTTTTGCAAAGCTACAGAATCAGGCCAAAGATGCTACAAAACTTTGGTTTCGGTTGCTGACAAGAGTCATTGTTTTGATTCAGCTAGAAAACTTATACTCAAATTTCAAGAAGTGTCCCCTTGGACTACTTTTGGTCATGTTGCGTCAAATGGTGCTATATTGGAGGCTTTTGATGGTGAGACTAAACTTCACATAATTGATATCAGTAACACACTTTGTACCCAATGGCCTACTTTGTTAGAAGCTTTAGCTACACGAAGCGATGAAACACCTAGCTTAAAGTTAACTGTGGTTGTGACAGCAACCATGGTACGATCCGTTATGAAAGAGATCACACAACGAATGGAGAAATTTGCTCGTTTGATGGGTGTCCCGTTTGAGTTCAACGTGATTAATGGGTCAAATAAGCCATTGGGACAACTTACTAAAGAAGAGTTAGGTGTTCAAGATGATGAAGCTATTGCTGTGAACTGTATTGGGGCTTTAAGAAGAGTTGAAGTTGAAGAAAGAGGAGATGTAATTCGGCTTTTTAGCTCTTTGAAGCCTCGAGTGGTGACAATAGTTGAAGAAGAAGCTGATTTTACAAGCTCAAGAAGTGATTTTGTGAAATGTTTTGAAGAGTGTTTAAGATACTACACTTTGTACTTTGAAATGTTGGAAGAAAGCTTTACTCCAACGAGTAACGAAAGATTAATGTTGGAACGAGAGTGTTCTAGAAGCATTGTTAGGGTTTTATCGTGCGATGACAAGCAAACTATTGGCTCAGGAGATTGTGAAAGAAGGGAGAAAGGAAACCAATGGTGTGAGAGGCTTAAGGAGCTCTTTTCCCATGTAGGTTTTAGTGATGATGTGATTGACGATGTTAAAGCCTTGCTAAGAAGGTACAAAACCGGTTGGTCTCTTGCACATGATGAAACCAAGTCAAATAAAGATTCAGGAATCTACTTGGCTTGGAAAGATGAACATGTTGTATGGGCTTCAGCATGGAAACCATGATCAAGTATTAGTGATCAATGCACGTATACGCATTTCCATATGCGAAAGTCATGCTGATACTGATCAAATAAATCCATCCAATTCTATACATCTGATTATAGCAGAGTTGGTCGAACAATAAAATTTGCTGGATTTAAGTTAGTATCGTACCTCCACGTGAGAATGCAAACCCTAAATTTAGGTTCATGAATTGATGCTCTCATGAATTATAGTACTTGAAGGTTGAAGATAGATCATACAAGATATAGTTTTTTTATATAGATAAGACTAAGAGCAACTTCATCAATAGTAGTATATTTGCATGTACGAAGCTATTTGCTGTGGGTGGTTTCTTGTAGTGCTTTTTCTTTTAGCTTTTCTTAATGTCGTAAAGTGTTTTTCATATGTTCTTTCCATATTATGTTTGTTGGTGCGATTTTACTGTAGAAAGGTATTTTCATGAGTTGTGTTTATGTTTCTGGTAGAGTTTGTATTTTTTTTTTCGTTTAAATTTTGTGCGCTAATCAGATTATAAATGTATACACACTATGAGAGAGTTTGTATAGTACTCTAAGCATCTTTTAAGGAAACGGAATATGGTTAGGTTGTTATATAGAAACAAAAACATGACTACATATCTTATTCACAATTTGGCCGGTATATATACCTATATTTTAAAGGCTAATCATTAGAAATTGGCCGGTTGCATATTAGTAATTTAAAACATTGTCGTCTTATATCAAATCTAACTGGATGAAAATTAATCTCTTTCTGGTTGCGAAGGGTCACATGCGTCGACTTCATGCTATTCAAAAATGTAGTCACTTAGGATTAGTCGGCTCGTAATGTTGTGTCAAAAACCTATATAAACCAAAAAAAATTAAAATTGTCGTCCTATACTTTAAAACTTCTCTTTAACTTGATGACGTACATGCAGATAAACACACACTATATAGGTACTTTCACACTATCCACATATGTTACTTGTTGCGCTATCTACATAGCAAATAGCAAAATACGCACAGAAAATACATGCCCGTACATAGGTTACATCGCGTTTAGTTAAATATTGTCTATGGCACAACCTACTTTCCATGGTCGTTTCTCAAAACATAGCGAACATAATTGCTAACGTACACTAAAGTTAAATTGTATTACCGACGCAGAACGCAAAAACAAAATTTATTAACCCTAATCTAAATGTTGATTCGAGGATAAAACCTCGGGAAATAATACCCTAACAAGAGATAAACTCTTAAAAAAACGTAGTCTAATAATAATCAAGATTTAATTACAATGAAATCTAAATCTTTTATTTATAGAGGAAAAGTTATCTTGAAGAAAAAGATAATATAACAAAATAAAAATAAAATAAATTATTTTAATTAAACAAAAAAATGTCCTAAATAATAAAGTAAAAACTACATTTGTATTCTCTACGGCGTAACAACTTGAAAACTGAATTCGGTCTCTATTTTAGAGCTATACGGCGTAACAAACTTATATTGGTTACGTCGTAGGGAGATGTGTACAAGGGTGGATTTTCTTCACTTTCTTGTCATCATCATTCCCATCACCTTGAAAAGAACTCGGCATCTAGTTCTCATGTGTAGTTGCTTCATCCACCTCACAAATGTTCATCTGACGGCGTTTGTCATCACAGCCTTGAACTCCACATTAACTCGAGTTTTCTCTTCATATTTTTTATAAGCCTACCACACTCCCAACGATCAACCCATGGCCCCAAACACCGAGTTATGTATTTCTTATCAATAATCACCAAATCTTCAATTGCAATAAAAATTATTTCTTATCTCACCATTATAATTAACCAATAATCAAAATCACAAACGTTTTGAGTTTTAATAACTTCAGATTTGGTAGCTTCAACTTCGAGACTTTCCAAAACCCTAGAATTCTTTGTTTTCTCTGTTACTTCAGTCGATGTATCTACAGTAGTTGTATCAACTTTAACATTACATTGATGTTCAACTTCAACAATGATATCGAGTTTCAACAATCTTAACCTCACAATTTGGTACTTTGGGTTTTGCTTCCGTCAGAACCATATCAATTGTCTTTCCTTCCCATGAGAAAAGGTCGAGATGATGCTTTAACTCATAAAAACCTTAAACTTTGCAAACTATGATTTTCCCTACTAAATAGGACAATCCTCTATGTCATCCAATTCACAAACTACACCCTCCTTATAATAATTTCGAATAAAAATAGGAACTTAATTGATCTGGAGTCCTCGAATTGGACACATCACTACTCATTATTATAAGAAGTTTACCAATTTTATTGACAACAAATTATTAACACCATAATTGTTAATAAAAATAAAAATAAAGAACATACCAATTTATTGACAACAATTTTTGAATAGTATAGTTTCAATGTTGGTAGTCGAACCTCTATCTTCATTCTCTCATCACATTCATCAACCCTCCTATTGTCGAACGGGGATTGGTTGCACCTACGATTATAGATAGATCCGGTTATGATTGGACGTATTTTTGAACCTCCATAATTGTTACCCTCGCGATTCTTATGGATTGACACCCGACTTACGATCACAGAACGTTGTTAATCTAGAATAGGATAACTGACGTCAAGTTCTTTCATGAATTTGATTAAACCATGATCCGTGTAGTCTCCATCAGTGGCAGAACCAGGAAATTTGATTAAGAGGCATCGATCAATAAAAAGTTTTTAGTATAACTTGAAAAAAGTCAAGTCGGGTGTGAATATAGACATCAAAATCGATTTCCTTCGATGATTAAAAGATAATAATGTGATTGGCATTTTACAACTAGTTTAATTTAAAAAACATGAATATTAAAAAGCTCTTACATACATGTGGTTATTTAAAGTAACTTTGAAAATATAATAAGAAAATCAATCACATTCCAACGAGCAAAACAAGTATATATTTAAGAAAGTGATTGGCACACTCAATAATTTTATTGGGACAACTAAATGTACAAGTAGTTAAAGCAGGATATAATTAATATACAACTGTCTGACGCGTACAATAGAGTGTGCCAATAAAAACTAGGAGTCTTCAAATCAATTACCATATATTTATGGGGTCATATCTAAACATAGTTACTTTGACTAGTAGTATGTCAACACATAATTAGTTTTAGCTTAAAAAACAATGAGAAATTTTAGAAAGTAAAATAGTTGATAGCCTAGTCATATTTTATAAACTATTTCACATTTACCTCTTCCTAATATTTTATCTTTTTAGGACCACTGTCCAACAACCCTACTACTTTCCCATTTCCATATTATGTACTATACTTATTTTTCTCTATTTCTTCTTTCCTATTTATTCTGACGACGCAAAATAAACTAAAAAGGATTTGATTTTTGGTAATCTCAAAAAGTGTGGAGGGCACTTTTACAATTTTCATGAAGGGCTGGACCTTTTTTATACCAATAAATTCTTTTTTTCTATATAATTTGTGTCTTCACAAAAACTTGGTTGGGGGGAGGGGCAACGCCCCCATACCATACACATAGATCCGCCCCTGCTCTCCATACCATACCCCACCAACAGTATGAGTTTTTGAATTTTCTACGACATTCACCATCTGGATCCTAACAAGCTCTGATACCAAGTCACGCATTATGCGGGAGCTAATTTTGTAAACTCGAATCCAAGAGTTGATAACGAGGATAAAGCTTCCAGGGAATAAAACCTTAATAATCAAAATTAAAAGATTAATTATAATGAAGCCTAAACCCTATTTTTATAGGGTGAAAATTATCTTGGAAAAAAAGATAACCGGTTAAAGTAAATAACAAAAAAATAAAAAATAAAGAAGCTTTCCTAAATAAACTAAAAACGACATAAATAAAGTAAAAACTGAATACGTAGTATCTATATTGTAACAACTTAAAAACTTAATTTAGTATCTATTCGAGAGCTATACGGCATAACAAACATATTTTGGACAAGTTGTAAAGAGATGTGTACTAGAGTGGATTTTCTTCTTTTTTGTTCTCATCATTTACTAGTTTCAAAACTCTATGGTTTCAAAACTCTACTCACCCAATAGATATGTGATTTTCTTACCATAATTAACCTATTATACATTAGGTGTGCGGACGACGCTGTTTTGATCATTAATGCGGTCGTTTTATGTTATAGCATGTCATTTTGGTTGTTTGGTGGTTTATTGGGCCATATGTGTTTCTTGGGCTGTAAGTGGTTTTCGATTTCTGTTACAAACGAGGTGATGCCGTGTCACTACCGTGTCTTCTTCAATAGATATGTGTCATGTGCGGCTTCTTCCATACTTATCTATGAGATGATCATTCTATGAAAACACATGCAAATCTTTTCTCTCTCCCTACTTTGATCTTTTTCTCTCTAAATTACCAAACGTTCCTCTCATCTCTTTGTCCAAATAAGTTGGTTAGATTTCGAGGAATGATTATTTTTTAGTGGTTTGGGTGGTTCAGAGATCGAGATACATGTCTGTTAGCGTATGGTTTTTAGTGATTGTTTAGTCGCTTGGGTGGTTCGAAGATCGAGATACATGGTTGTTAAGGTATGGTATTAAGGTATTATTTTAATTTTATAAGTTATTATTGGATTGATGTATTAGTGTTTGTGTTAGTTTAAGCTTTTTGACAAGTATGATAAGTGTTTGTGGGTTTCTGCATGTATGTTTGTGTTTGTTTAAGTTGAACGCCATGTTTTGTTGTCTCAAATTTGAAGATTGATATACGGATATAAGTTTTGGTTTTATATGCTCGATATAAGGTGAGCAAAGAACTTTTGATTTCTTAATTGTTGCACGATAGTATATGTTGCATATAAGTTATGATTATGGCTGCTAAGTTGATAAGTGCCATTAATTAAAAAAAGGAAACTAATGTATTTGTGTTTGTGTTAGTTTAGTCTTTTTGATAAGTACAATATGTATTTATGGGTTCCTGTATGTGTGTTTGTGTTTGTGTAAGCTTGTTGCCATGTTTTGGTATTTGGTATTCTAAGCTTGATATGTGGGTATTATTTATGACTCTATAAGCTGTGTATGAGGCGAGCTAAAGACTTTTGATTTCTTAATTAGATTGATGTATTTGTGTTTGTGTTAGTTAAAGCTTTTTGATATGTATGATATGTTGATGACATCAAATAACGTCTATTTTATAACATTATTTATTCTATGTAAATGGCCCATTTTGTATAATTATTGCATGAATGGGTACTTAATTGCTTAAATTTGTTATTTGTAGTAATTATGAAGCAATTTAACTAAAAGGTACGCATTTTGGAGCTTAAACAAAGAAATCTAAAGACTACTGTTCTGACAACCCAATACGTCGTATCCAACAAGAAAGATACGGTGTATCTGTGCCTGCACTTCACAAGAAACCACGAAGATTTAATGATCTATACGCAGTATCCAAAAGACCCTATACGCCGTATCGAAGATCGAGTATTGGAAGATTCTGGAAGATATCAAACGTGGTTCCTACTCCAAGAAATCCCCAATACCCCATATTGAGTTCATTCAATATGGCGTATCGGCCATATTCCAGACCCTATAAATACATACCCTAAAAATAAGTTTTAGGAGAGAAAAAAAGCAGTGACGAATTCTTAAACATAAAAGTCGATTTTCAGAAGGGAAGAGAAGCCAAAAAGGTCAAGCAAAGTACTTCAATTAATAGGGAATACCTTGTAATCATCTATACTCTAATAATTGTTCAATTTTTGTTATCATTCGTTTAACTCGATTAGTTTACCTTGGTTGTTCGATTATTATGTTTGTATTCATTACAATGGTTATTAGCTAATACCTTTGGGTATTAGCTATGTTTATGATTATTTAGTGTTTGGTTTGTTTATATCAATTTCATTCTTATCTGTTGTGTATTGATTATGTTTATCAATTTATACTCGCTTATGTGCTTAAGTATGCGACCTGTCATTCAACTAGATATAGGAATACAAAATACAGAGTTAGATAGATGTCAGGATATCTCTCCATATCTGCGATTTATATATCTAGAATCATAGGATCACAAATATTAACCTATCTTTGCCATTGGTTTAGTGAACAAGTTAGACTAGTAGGTGATCTGGGATCAACAAATAACATTCTGATTCCATTGGTAAAGACCCGGACAGTGGACTACTAGTATATAAAGAGCCGTTAAACAGTAAGTTAGTAAAGTCTCGTTGAGCTAAGGTTTAATTAGATCACCATTATTAATCTCCTATGATAGATTATAATCAGCACCGTTTTCTTTATGCGGATGTGTTTAATTATGACAGAATTAGCATGTCTAGGTTTTAGGAAGAAGTATCGTCTAAATCTAGGAATGATATATCGACAACAATAAGACCATCATTGCACTAATAAACAAACCTGCGTTTCATTTGATTAAATATGGTTAATACGATTCCCTTATAATAAGCTTGACCGCTTCTCCATCTTCTGATTATCTGCTTGCGTGTGTTAATTATTCACACTAGCCTAATCTTCAAAACCCAGTGCCAGTCTCTAAGGCTGAAAACCCCCTCCACATTAGAATTAGGACTAACTTAAGATTAACATAGACTATAACAAACATAGATAACTAAAATAATGGTAGACATAGGAATTAACGCTCTCACTCTTAGTGATCGACACTCTACTTACCAACGAACCTACAACTGATCGGGTACACTGCCCGTTAGTGTTTGTTAATAGTGTAACCCATGCTTTTTTCGGAATCTATATGTTCTAATTTAGTCCTTTGACTATTTGACTTTTGTCAATTTCGTTAGATCAATTTACCGTGTTGAAGGTGGTTAATAAATGTTTATCTTGGTGATCTTAGTTATATGTGCTTGTGTTAATCCTTTTTAGAGGATTTGATCTATGTTGATCTCGTTTCGGGAGGTTTGTCCCGTAAATAGCTTGAAATGTCTAATAACAAGTCCCGACACGCCCGTTAATGTTCATAGCGAATCTAAGGAAATTTGACTGTGAAATATGTCGTGTAAATAATCTAGATTCATGGAAAAGTATTTTTAAGGTCATTAAAAATACTAGAAAACTTCGGGTAACATTTTAAAATAGAGAACGATGAGTCTTAAGGAAAAACTGACACACGACAAAGCATCCCGAGCCCCTTTGGATACCCATACCCGGTCGAAACCAAGAGGGGACAAGGATGGCTAATTTTTAGCTCTTTGGGTCCTTGGTGGTCTATGTTTGGTACTATATTATTTTGTCATAGCTCATAACACATACATTTCATGTCTGAAAACTCACACACACTTCTTCCTTGTGTTTTGGCTCGTCCGATTCTCACACACACACAAACTCTTAAAATTTTGCAACTTTGATCAAGAACTTGAAGATTTAGGAGTATTGGGTTGATTCTAGTAGTCGGGTTATCATTTAAACAACGTTTGGGTTGTCCGGTTTCATGTCGTTCTTGTCTTCAAAACCCATTCTTGTAAGTTCTCAAAACTTAATATAACTTGTACTTTTAGGTGTGTATTGATGCATAGATGAATGTTGTACGGTGCGTTTTCTATAAATCATAAGCTTAAATTTTCGAAAGTAAATAAAGGGGTGTTTGTTTCGGTTCGAACAAGAAATAAAAGGAATAAGGGTTTATCATTTTTATGTCGTGGTTGTGATGGTTGAAAAACATTTATATGCTAAGTAGCTTATTTATTTTCTAGCTTAAAGGATAAGCTTATTTGGCTTATTTGAATACTTATTGAATTTCGGTTGATAAAGGATATAAGGAAACATGGTTTTGGTTATTTACTTATGGTATCTTATTTTTGTGAGCTTATTTGGCAACTTATTTTGATATCTAAATGAACTATGTAGTTTATTAGCTTATTAAAAAGCTTGGTAAACATATTTTGAGCTTATAAGGCTTGCGGCCCAATAAGCCGTGGCTTATTGTGGACCTTATTATGGTTCGAATTATTTTTGTGGTTTTTGGTTATAGCTTATTATAATATTTAAGGCCTAACGTAGCTTAACGGTTTGAAAAAAAGCTACGAATAGCTTATTTTGGGGTTAATGGGCCACGATCCAATTAGGCAAGCCAAACTGAGGCTTGGTCTTCGTCCGTGAGTCTTGACTTACGTTGTGGTTTACATCTGGAACTTATAATTACTAGTAAGTATGTTATTTGACCTAAATCGGATCTTAGAACTTAATAAATATGTTTTGACCTCTATTGGGCCTTAAGGCCCAATAAGCGAAAACCTAGTCATTTTACATGTTTAAAACGGACTTTAAAAAAATAAAACATACTTATATAATGATATATATATACTAGTCGTTTGAGGAAATATGTTTTGATAAACGATGCGAGAAATAGATTTTAGGCATTTTGTCAGAAAATGGTGAATTTGTGGAAAAGTGTTTAAAATTGAGGTTTGAAACCTTGGAAAACGTTGTATAAACGAACGGGTCATGTCGAAATTTCGTAAAAATCTTATACTTAGATTTTTACTCAAAAACTTACTTTTACGACAAATAATGAAATATTATTATTTTAATACGTCGACTAAAAGACGAAAGATACATTTTATAATTATAAAATATGAAACTTCTCTAAGTCGTTTTGTATAAATAAATGTTTCATTTCCTATAAACTATACAAATAATTAAGGTAACTAAGGTTACCGAATGGATTTACCGAAGTATATTTCTGAATATCTATTATCGAAGCCTTCTTATATTACTTGTTTATTCTTTTTGTTACTTAAATAGTATAAGTATATATACTAAGGTATGAGCTATAACATACTATCTTTGAAACTAAGTCGTCAACCATCACACTGCTGGTAATGTTAAGGGTGACCTTACAACGCACATTTGACCTCTATGCATCAACCTTAAACACACCTTTGGAAACGTATGTCTAAATTGAACATTAACTGGATTAGGTCGTGTTCGGACGTCGTTGCGTTGCTTTTTTGATCTAGATCTTTGCTACACATCACCTTTGCTTAAGGTGAGTTCTCGTAGCCACACTTTTTAACTCTTTTCTGTTGGGGGAAAATGATACTCAAATATATTTTGAACTTGTTTTCATTACTGTGCGAAACTTTTTATCTTTTTGGAGAATGCTATGTGCCTTTGACTGCTATGTAAATGACATGAGATTTGGTTGAACTTACTTTTATCTGGCGATCTTGTGATCTTGTGAACTTGTGGATCTTTCGCCCTATGTATAGCTACAGCTGGTAGGCTTTAGGTGCGAGTAAACTAAGTGCTTGGATCTATGATATCAAGGAGTTTCTATGTTGGTATCTATGTATGTTGTGAATCTATGGATCTATGATAGCAAGGAGTTACTATGTTGGTATCTAATCTATTGCATGTATTCATTGTCATATTGCACAATTGTCTACTACTTATAACTATGGCACAACAACTAGGTTTACTGTCAAACCTACGAGCTCACCAACGTTATAATGACCTTTTTTAGTATCATTTTCAGGTGTTGTTAATGATTAGTGAAGTCAAGTTGCAAGCTTTAGCAGACATTAAGAGCATCCTGTATGGATCATAATTTGAGAGATCTTGCATTGAAACTTTATTTGAAGTTAAACATTTTGGGGATTGTTATCTTGAGACTAGTATCATCCCCTGCGTGAGAAATTTGGTTGTAAGCTTTGAGACTATGTGATGTGTTCTTTGACGTATCTTCACTCAAGTTTTACTTGGAGGTCGGAGAATGTCATGACACTTTTATGAATGCATTTTAGTTTTTCTCTATCTTGTATCTTGTGTTGTGATAATCAATTCTCCGTCACACCTCGTGTTTCCGCCTAAGTCGGGGTGTGACAGATTGGTATCAGAGCCAATGTTATAGAGAACTAGGTGGTTTGGCCTAGACTATAACCTAAGAACCTTTATATAGTTGCATTATAGGATCTATGTGCGCGGTGTTTCGCTTATACTTGCTTCTATGGTTTTATCGTTTATCGTATTAGAAAAGTCAATCATTGAAATGTGTGAGCTCAATACCGTGTACAACTGAGAAAGGATACGAGTATAAATATGGAGGCCAACGTAATTATATATGTATCACGACTCACGCGTATTTAGTAATATCGTTCACACAAATCAGTGTCGACACCTTAGGACCGTACACACACACACACACACACACACACACACACACACACATATATATATATATATATATATATATATATATCTACATTGTATATAACAAGAAACATTTGACTATTTTATGCGACATCATAACGCCATGTCATCATGGATGCCATGTCATTACTATTTTTTTTATTTTTTTCATGTCATCAAATTTATTTTTAAACATTCATCATCAATGCCATGTCATCACTATTTTTTTTGTAAAATTCGGTAATTTTTTTTAAATTTAATTTTTTTAAAAATAGTAAATTATGTCGCTTGCAAGATTTGAAATTGGGTCTGCTAATTCACAAATAAGCACCTCAACCAGTGGATCACTCCACAAGTTGTGACTAATAATTAAAAACAAATATGTCATGCTAAAAAAAATTCTCTTTTAATATAAACTTAGAAATTATTTTAAAAATATTTTTGATCCAAAAAAACACAGCATATCTCCAGGATAAACCATAATATTAGGTTTTACACTGAATATTACAAATGGGAGAAAAATGTGATTTTAGTAAGTGAAGTCCATGCTAAGTTGTAGAAAAAAACATGGACAACATGACAATACGAGAAACAAGTATAAACTTGAATTCAATGGTTTATATTCTTTAGTCATTTTGATTTCTTTTATTTGTATTTACTTTTGGCTGATGAATAATAATGTTACCCTTTTGATTAATCAAGCTGTGGGTTCTAATTATTTATTTTCTTCTATAGTAGCATTCTTTTTTAAATCTGCATACTACAGTTAATGTTGTTATTTGTTTACCATACATGTTTAATCTTATTTCGGTTAACTGAAAGATTTCTTTTAACTGATGTTCTAACATGATGCAGCTTGGGATTTTTTACCCTACGTAAACGAAGAAAGAAAAGGATGGCAAAAAAAGGACCACATAGCAGGTAATCAGTTAGTCAGTTTTAGTTCTAGATTGGCCATCTATGGTCTTTGTTCTCTTTGCTGCTATGCGTTATATTGACTGCAGCTTGACACGTTCTCATCATGCAATTAGGCTTGAGGACAAGCTCGCTGTCATAGAGTCACAAAATCAAGTTCTTCATCAGCCCGGTTCATCGAAGTCACAAAATAGCAAGTTCCAGGAAGGATATTGGATATCTATTAAGGTATTAATGAGATTTTACATTCATGCTTCTTTTTTAAATACCAAATGATACTTGCAGTCCCTCTTTTTTCCCTTTTATAGCATATTGAAATATATTAAAATAAGTTATTGTGAGTATTAAAGTTTATAAGCATGTAATACAACAAACCAGATTACGTATAGTATCTCCATTACCTTAAATCATTCCCGTGTCATGTTCAAGGGGTTCATTCCTGTGTCATATCTCCATTACCTTATCTCCATTACCTTATTGTGAGTATTAAAATAAGTTATTGTTTCAGGTTCTTAATAATCCTTCAGCACACTCAAGGGATGCCTCGGATACAGAGAAGAGACTAAAGAAGCCGATTGATGAGAGACATGAAATTTAAGATTTTCATATCTAGACAAATATACTCAATAAAAGGTTTAACTCTGTATATTTTGAATTCATTTAGGCATCGTTTATATATTGGTAATGACAATTTTGGAGGTTATAAACACTGGTTTGACCCTTTTCACTTTCATTTTATGACATCATTTATTTCGCTATTTATTCTTAGTCTCGTACGCGTTTATTTTTTTTTAATTGTTAAGTTGAATCGCGTAAGCTAATTTTTTTTTCATTTAACATGAACGGGCACCAAACAAATTAAAGTTTACGTCAAGCAAGCCTTATATTATTTTTACGAAAATAATAATTAAATTTTTATATTTTATTTTATTGGATACGTAAAGCAATTACGTTTCACAAATTAAATACATTTAGGCATTTTCAAAACCACCAAAATTTATCTACGCTTCAACAAATACCCATTATTATTCCCAATGCTCAAAGTTTTATAAAACTTCATCATATTTATCATCCTAGCCGAATTTCACATAAAAGGATCAAACCAAGTCTTACAATTTTCAAGTACTACATCTACACTTTTAACTACACATCATTTTTACTTTAAGTGATACTAGTTTTTATGCAAGATAAATTTCTAGTCAATTTCTTCCTCAAATCCTTGAACTAACATCCATCTAAGGAGACAAGAGAACATATATCATCAACTAAGGTACTTGTACCAACTTAGAACAAATTAATACCTAGCCATGTATAGTAGTTTTGACCAAAACTCTTCCATATTTCACTCTATGTGTTCCAACGTCCCACCCCTTATTTTATGGTCTTTTAGTCTTTGTTTTTACCACCTTTGACCACCTTGAGAATATATCTACTAGTATACATCTCACTCTTGATAACACTTAGCTAAAAATCAAACAATTTTCTCTCTTTGTTATCCCATTTCACACGTCCAAATCCAAACCCCTTAAACAATCCATAAAAAATTTATTTAACACACTCACAAGTGATCATACACTATATCTAAGCTATTCCAAGGAGGTTTGGAGTCTTGGTTTTGTTTCATCATCTTGCTCATACTTAAGGTCTATCTAAGTTCTTAATTTATTCCATTATCTATTTTTATGTTTTATATAATTGTGTATAGTTAAATCACCACCTAAGTATATTTTGTAAAGTTTATGAAATATATACATGTTAAATCATACTCGACATTTTCTTGTACATGGCTAAAATGATGTTTAAAACATGTTAAAAGGTTGTAATCAAGGATTTACAAGTAATGGATAACTTATATAAGTTATTTGTTAAGTTATGAGTATTTATTAATTATAATGGTTATGAAGTTAAATAAAGATGTTTGACAATTTCTTGGACTATGAACACAATATGTTGGACCAAAGGACTATTAATATACCCAACTTAATGTATTGATCATGGTAGAGGACTTGTATAATAACTAAGTTAGAAAGTTACAAAAACAAGATTATATAACTAATTATATAAAAGATAAAAAGGGACTGGTTTGAACACGAAAATAAACTATATAATTTATATTTTTTATAAAATACTACATATCGTGAGGATTCCAACCATATAAGAAACTTAAAAATCCGCTTTATAACGAAGGAGAGATATGAATTTCGCAAGTTTATAATAAAAAGTATTTTTATAAAAGTAATTTTATAAAAACTGACTACTGTTCATAATAGTGGGCTGATGGAAAATATTTTAGTTAAATTGAACTTTTAATTACGAAGACGTGCTCGAAAGAATCACTAAAATCGGAGTTAAAATGATTAAGATACGACGTTTCAAAGATTCGACATAATATATATAAAAGTTGTGAAACCGTGCACGTTTCAGCAGCTGCTGAAGCTCACTTTCGAGGGTCTTCGGGTCCGATTGAGTCGAAGTGTAAAACTACAAAGTCGTTCGGAACGACATTTTACATAAACCTGCCGATTTTTATAATTTTCGGATGTATAGTTTGTAAACTAGACACTTTTCCTGACATAAATAGTGTTGGTTCGTTTTTAATAAAAAAATTTGTGAAATATTTTAGAATCATTTATATAATATATATACGAGTTTTAACTTCATAAATATTATTTCACAAGACAATTAAACTACTTATACGACAACATTATACGAATAATAAAAACGTTAAATCAAGTGTTTTTAACAAATAAATAAATTATTGGACAAGTATACTATTTTTATTTATACGAATACATGACATTTATTTTTCAAGATACAAATTTATAGTGTTAATTTTATAAATTAAACAAAGAGTTTTAGGTGGTGATGAAACGCTATAACTTGTGATGTCGCATTATATTAAATGGATTATACTCATACAACCTATATTCAATTAGGTTGCATTCGGACTTGTCCGTGACGTTTTCACTTATTTAATATTCACTATCCGTTCATTCACTCGAGGTGAGTTCATAGCCCCATTTCTATCTACTTGTTTTACAAACTCTACGGGGTGAAATTACATGTTTGTTTTACTTTGGACACAAGTGTTTTAAACTGTATGCTATCCAGATTATTGCCTGAATGCTATTGCCTAAGAGCCACGAATACTGGTGCAAATCCTTTATAATTACGAGTACTGGTGCAATTCCCTTATAATTACGAATACTGGTGCAAATCCCTTATAATTACGAATACTGGTGCAATTCCCTTATAATTACGAACTCGGGTGCAATTCCCTAAGAATTTCGAATACGGCTTCGATGCCATGAGTCTAGTGCAATAATACCTATTTTGGACAACTGAATATGTTTCATAGTCTGCCATTACTTAAATCTTGTGGTCCACCCTTTTACTGATAAACCTATGAATTCACTCAACCTTTGTGTTGACTTTTAGCATGTTTAATTTCACGTTCTAAGGTGTGATTCTGGAGGGGAGCTGCGAGGATATCATGAAGATGGATTCTGTGATTTCTTTAAATTTGATGCACTCTTAAACTTTTAAAAACTTAGGTCATCTTTTGAAACAGTAAAACTTTTATGTTACAAATGCATGTTGAAGTCTTATGAAGTTTAACAAGTATGTGGGACCTAATGTGAAAACTCTGATATTTTATAATGCATCGAAGGTTACTTATTTAAAACGTCTCTTTGAGGTCGTCTCCTATATCTTGATTGTTGTGCCTTGAAGTCGCACCCCAATGTTACCATTCCGCTGCTACCTGATTTTGGGGGTGTGACAGATTGGTATCAAGAGCCAAGGTTATAGAGAACTGGGTCATTTTCAAAACCTAGTCTATAACCAAAATTTTTTTAAAAGATTTTCTTTTCCTTCATTTTCAAGATACAAAATCCTTCATTGTTGGTCCGATATCCGCGCACGTATCCTTCCCGATTCCTTATATGCTTTATGTGGTATCTTTAATTGCATATTATGTGTTTAACAAGTGGGTAAAACTTGGTATAATAATAATTATGCATATGTATATATATACGACATCCGTCCTATGGGGTACTTCCATATATATATTTCAATACTCGCTACTCGCGAGAAGATTATTTTTTATAATCATTGATGCTATATAATAAAATCATTTCTGATATATGATGAGTTTAATTTCGTATATGTTTAAGCTATATATACGACATTACTAATATAAGTAATTTTCTTTCTCTGTAGTGTCATGGACGTACCATTGTTGCTGGATCATGAGTTTGATTTCTTCGCTACTAAGCCTGTGCCAGGACTTGCCGAGGCACCTGACAACTAAAATGGGTAGATTGAGTGGGACGTGCCACTGGGAGGTGAGATGGATGAGCCGATGGAGAATCCAGGGTTTGACGACAAGGAGGAGTTGAATAAGTTCATGGATGATGATCAGGATGTTAAAGATGAGGAGATTGAGGAGTGGCTGATGGCCGCAGTGACGCCCCCGAGAGCTACTGTGACTGTTTCTAGCACCTACGAGGTTGGAGGTCCATCTATGGCTACACCCGTGGGAGACCCTCTTACTACTATGACATCTGGAGTTGCTACGCAACCTCAGGTGATTGATGACTTATGTGATAGGATGAGCAATTTGGAGTATAGGCACAGAGAGCTAGTGAAGAAGATGGTGATAGTGAGCGATGCTGAGGTGACTGATAGGATTACTAGAGGGGAGATCCATCCTTAAGTGACTACTTTGGAGGGGCAGGTACAGACCCTGCAGACCTCATTGCATGGAGTCTGGTTGCAGAACCAGCAGTTGCAGACTAGATTGTCTGATATGGAGAAACGTGAGGGCACTTGGATAGCATACATGTCTTGGATGGAGAAGCATCTTGCAGTTCTGGAGAAGAAACTTACAGGACCGCCTACTGGACCCCAGTAGTTATCTTCTTTTCATGTTACCATGATGATCTAGGGTCTTTTGTATAGATACACTAAACTGCTAGTACCAGTTAGTGACCTTGTGCTGCCGGGTGAAATTTTTGTTCTCTCTGTAAACACCGCAGCCCTATTAGGAGTTATGTAAAACCTTGTGCTAGAAACTTAGAAAACTATCGATGTATCTTTGGGAATTATGGAAGTAGCATTGAAGGATTGTAGTACTAAGAAACCATGTAGTCTTTTTGAACCCTTTTAGCTATCAAATTGTGGTGTTGTGAAAAAAAAATCGTTAATTTTATTTCGACCTTCTATTTATTCATGCAACCCCTTACTATTACATTATGAACTATCATGTGATCCCTTCGAAAAACCATTTTGATACTACCTCATAGACAATTCTATTATCTTCTCATAAACAAAGTCGATGTCATTAACAAACTACCTTACTATCGCTTGTGAAACTATCATTTTATAAACCGTTTTACTATCATTGGCAAACTATTTTACCCTCGTCCAATAAATTGATATTTTATAAACTATTCGCAATCATATTACGAATACCTTATGAATTACCTTCTTGACATCTTATATACTATATTAAAAAAAACAACTACGTTCTCCGAAACACTTTAAATACATTTTGTAAACTGATGAGTCTATAACATGAAATGTATGATTTTGGCAAACAAATAAATGAATGACCTATTTTTAATCATAAATAGTGTACGACAATAAGTTTTGACGAGGACGGACATGTCATCGTTTGGTCCTCAATTATGCATAACCTGATCAATTATGCATAATTCAGGAAAAACCATGTTATGTCAAAAGCCGTCGCCTCTAAAATCTTTTCCTTACTTGGGAATAAAAATCTACATTTGAGCGGGAGTTTTCATAAATCAAATATTTGTACTTTAGCTATGGATCACCATGCAAGAAGCCCTTTTCAATTTAAATGCTTGGGAAAAGTCCCATAATTATCATCATAAATCAAACATCTTTCTTCCTTCCTTTTTGTTATCCTTAAACCCTTTCCCCGTCATTTTTGACTTAGGACGTCGCTTTAACTAAGCCGAGTTAGTCAAGAACTGGAAGACCCCTGAATCACCGACAGAGATCCGTTCATTTTTAGGATTGGCGGGTTACTACCAAAGAGTTATTGAGAATTTCTCCAAGGTCGCCAACCCCTCACTCTGTTGACTCAAAAGAATAATACATATGTGTGGGGCAATAAGCGAGATGAAGCTTTCTGCATTCTGAAGGAGAATCTATGCAATGCTCCAGTGTTAGCACTCCCCGATGGACCAGACGACTTTGTGGTCTATTATGATGCATCTAAACAAGGTGTTGGGTGTGTGCTGATGCAGCGGGGCAAAGTGATAGCGTATGCATCAAGACAGTTGAAGACACATGAGAAAAATTATACCACCCACGACCTGGAATTGGGTGCGGTGATGTTCGCCCTTAAAATCAGGAGACATTATCTTTATGGGATGAAAAGTGTTATCTACACTGACCACAAGAGTCTTCAGTACATATTTGACCAGAAAGATTTGAATATGCGCCAAAGGCGGTGGATCAAGCTACTCAGTGACTACGAGTGTGAGATCAAATACCACTCGGGCAAGGCAAATGTGGTGGCAGATGCCTTAAGTAGAAAAGAAAGGCTCAAGCCAAGGCGAGTACGTGCTATGAGTATTACTATTCATTCTGGACTTAAGACTAAGATTTTGGAAGCACAGGACGAAGCTTCCAAGGAGCTCAAAGCTCCAGCTGAATGGCTAAGAGGATTAGAAACACACTTTGAGCGACGAGATGATGGTGGAATTTACTTCTTCGATCGTATCTGGATTCCATCAGTTGGTGGTGTAAGAAAACTGATTATGTATGAAGCTCATACTTCTAGATATTCAATACATCCGGGTGCGAATAAGATGTACCACGATCTAAGAGACTTGTATTGGTGGCCTGGTATGAAGAGAGACATTGTTGAGTACGTTAGCAAGTGTCTTACGTGCTCTAAGATTAAAGCCGAACATCAGAAACCCTCAGGATTACTACGACAACCAGAAATCCCTGAGTGGAAATGAGAGAAGATAACAATGGACTTAGTCACAAAGTTTCCTAGAAGCATCGGTGGGTATGATGCGATTTGGGTCATAGTGGATAGATTGACCAAGTCGGCTCACTTCTTACCTATTCGTGAAGATTACAAAACGAAGAAGCTGGCAAGGATTTTAATCAATGAGATTGTGGCAAGACATGGTGTACCGGTGTCAATCATTTCAGACCGTGATAGTCAATTCGCGTCACACTTATGGCAAGCTCTTCAGAAGGCGTTAGGTACAAAACTACACATAAGTACGACTTACCACCCTGAGACCGACGGTCAGAGTGAGCGTACTATTCAGACGCTGGAGGACATGCTTCGAGCTTGTGTTATGGAGTTTGGTGGCAGTTGTGATACTCATCTCCCGTTGGTTGAGTTTTCTTATAATAACAGTTACCACGCGAGCATTGAGTGTGCACCATTCGAGGCTCTGTACGGGCGGAAGTGTAGATCCCCCGTGATATGGACTGAAGTAGGAGAAAGTCAGCTTATTGGACCAGAACTTGTGCAAGAAACGACAGAAAAGATTTTTCAGATTAAGGAAAGGTTGAAATTGGTAAGGAGTCGCCAGAAAAGCTATGCTAACTAGAGGCGTAAGCCTCTTATTCAAAGTTAGAGACCGGGTGTTACTTAAGGTATCTCCATGAAAGGAAGTGGTACGATTTGGTAAGAAAGAAAAACTGGCACCACGATATGTAGGACCATTTGAAATAGTGGAGTGTGTTGGACCGGTAGCTTATCGGTTGAAGTTACCCCATGATCTAAGTTGTGTCCACAACATGTTTCATGTGTTAAACCTTAAGAAATGCTTGGCTGAGTCAGATGTTTAAATGCCTTGGAAGAGATCGAGATTGATGAAAATCTGCGATTTGTCGAAGAGCCTATTGAGATTGTGGAGCGGGATGTGAAAAAGCTAAAGCGAAGAAGAATCCCATTAGTCAAAGTTCGTTGGAACTCTCGACAAGGAGCTGAGTATACCTGGGAACGTGAAGATCAGTTCCGGAAGAAATATCCGAATCTCTTCTCTAAACCCATACCTTCGTCAAGTGTTGCAACTTGAGCCTTGAGGACAAGGCTCTTCTAACCGGAGGAGACTGTAACATTTCGTAATTTCAGATCATTTTACGACGCCATTTATTTCACTAGTTATTTTTTTTCTTTTCTCCTACGCGTTTACTTTTAATTCTTATTATATAGTTAAATCGCGTAAGTAAAAACTATCATTTAACGTAAACGGACGCCAAACAAATAAAGTTTACGTCAAGCAAGCAATATATTATTGTTACGAAAGTAATAATTAACTTTTATATTTTTATTTTTAACGGTTACGTAAAGTGTTTACGTTCCGCGATAAATTATGTTTAGGCATTCTCGAAACCACCAAAATTTATCTACGCTTCAACGAATACCCATTTTTATTCCCAATGCTCAAAGTTTATAAAACCTTACCTATGATATTCATATGTGCCACCCCTTATTTATGAAACCAAGCCAAGACATAAACAATTTGCAAGTTTTTACTTTTATAAAATAACCTACACATCTAAAAGTTCAAGTAATACATGTATATTATCATAAGATGTCCAAGATATTTTCTAGCCCTTTTCTTTGGTGAAATTCGGCACACACAAGAAGAAAGGAGACACCTAGCACACATTCTACCAACTTGAGCTTGTACATATTCAAACTAATTAAGGCTTGACCAAAGACTAGGAAACATAAACCATTTCTCTCCTTAAAACCCTCTTGATGTTCCAATGCCCCACCCTTTGTCATTTGGTCTTATGGTCTTGGTAACTAGTAGTATTGACTAGTCCTCATGGTATAGAACATTAGCATACAAAGAAAGATAACACACAACACCAACACTTAGAAAAAAAAAAATTCTCTCTTTGTTCTCCCATTTCACACGTCCAAATCCAAACCCCTTAAACAATCCATAAAAATTTTATTTAACACATTCACAAGTGATCCTACACTATATCTAAGCTATTCCAAGGAGGTTTGGAGTTGGAGGTTTGGAGTCTTGGTTTTATTTCATCATCTTGGTCATACTTAAGGTCTATCTAAGTTCTTAATCTATTCCATTATCTGTTTTCATGTTTTATATAATTGTGTATAGTTAAATCACCACCTAAGTATATTTTGTAAAGTTTATGAAATATATACATGTTAAATCATACTCGACATTTTCTTGTACATGGCTAAAATGATGTTTAAAAGATGTTAAAAGGTTGTAATCAAGGATTTACAAGTAATGGATAACTTATATAAATTATTTGTTAAGTTATGAGTATTTATTAATTATAATGGTTATGAAGTTAAATAAAGATGTTTGACAATTTCTTGGACTATGGACACA
>BQNB010111603.1:0-21939 GCA_026074375.1 Tanacetum coccineum | reverse complement strand
GAAGTACATAGCAATGCTTAGGGGAGTCTCTCGTTCTAATTCTACTTTTATTTTTAAATTTTCATTTTCTTAAATGTACAGTAGGGACATTGTACAAACCAAGTGGGGGGGATGAGAGTAGAATTACTACTTGACCTATATGTGCCTTCGATTTTCTAGTTTTCTTTGAAAAATTATGCCAATTTTTAAAAAATTTGACATGTTTTTCTTACTAAACTAGAAAAGATCTTTTCCGAGCGCACTATTACCCTTTATTTCAATTGGTGAGGTTAAGCCTAATGATTCTGTTTTCATCCATTATACAAAAATCCACCAAAAATGCGAGTGTGCCAGTAGTACTGTAGACTTTAGAACTTGGCTTGTACATCATTTCGAGACCTATTTGATTAGCAGGAATAGACTGTTCAAGAAGGAAACATTTATGAATTAACCCAAAATAGCCCATATGTATAATGTTGCGTGTGTTTATTAACTTATCACACTGACTTGTCGACCTCTTGTGTCAAAACCCCTTGTTACACTCATTTTAGTACAAGATACCCTTAGATCATCCTGTTGAGCCAATCTTTGTTTTTAACTCAATTTGTTAAATATATCGTTACACCATTTTGCCTTAGCCAACCCTGCAGTCTATATTTTCTTTTTGTTGAAGTCTCTGGCTACTTAAGTCCATGGTTTGGGGAAATGGGTTCGAAAATTTTACGCATTCTTGGAAGACTTATCACTCTTGATCTATGAAGACCCCATGTATCATCACTTTTGATATTGTTCATCTCAAGTGGGGGGATATGTATGTTGTATGTTGTAAAAAAAGTAGTTGTTGTAAAGTTTTGTAGTATATTCATGTTGGTTACGTGTTATAAAACCAATAAGTTGTTTGTGATATGGATATGGTGCAACTATAAGCTATATGTATGATTTTGAAGATCGGGATAGTATAATCTGCTTCATCAATTCAAAACAGGACTTCATTTATACATCTGACACTATCTCGTCATTGCTATTACGATCAAATTTCCGCACTTAGATATTTGGACTCATGGATGGACGGTAGCCGGTTATGACCACCTTAGATTATTTATACTATTTGTTTTGTGTTTATTTTCTTTAACACCAATTAAATATGTATCCCATGTCTTATCCTACCCTTTAAATGATTCTAGCCTTTAGCCTGCTCAAGTTGAAGACTGAGCAATCACATGTGTCTCATCCATGGATTTAGCCAAGCATGTGTGATTTTGTCGCCTTTTCTGGAACAGTGGTATCAGAAAGAGTCAATCATCTGTTTAAGCCTGCGTGTGTCTCCCATGTTGCCTTTAAGAGCTGTTTAGACCCCCATTCTAGCTGGTGCATATTTGTGTACTTTCCAAGCTTATGATATAATACATGCTATGACAGTGCGGTTGAGTGATCACCCAAAAAATGAAACATTTAGACTAGTGAGAGTTGAGTGATTTTGATCCCCTTTTTCATGAGGTGTTCGGCTTTGATGTTTTCCAGCATAAGTAAATTATGAATTCATTTCTTAAGTTAAATTAGGGAAATCTTTTTATGAATTATTCTAATAGGTCTACTTGACGGCAAGTAGAAGTCAAGTGAGGGGATATTTGATTACATCAAATAGTTAATACTTTTTAGTATCAAAATCCCTATCAAAATGTTTGTAATTATTATATAAATGCCTGAAAATGATACTTAATCACTTCATATTTTGTTTATAAGAAGAATACGAGCATTGGAGCAAGAGACGTAGGATTTGGAAGTGGAAAACAAGCGTAAAGAGAATCTCAAGGCTAGTTATGGCCTAACCACCCCGCAGGAGTTACGCCGTAACCAAAATTAATGAAGGAATGAGTTATCACCATAATTACGGTAACCATGACGTTACCATTACGCCATAACTTTCCATGTTGAAGAAGGATGACGTATCCTGGTCACCATTACGGCGTAAGCATGATGTTTCAGTTACGCCGTAATCTATTTTAAGCCTAGAGATTGGAAGCCCATATCAGCATGGTTACCTCATAACATAACTCACTAGTTATGACATAACCAATTCGATACTTATAAATAGAGTCCTTATTCTGCACAGTCGCCATCAACCCTTCCACCACAAAACTAAGGGGCGATACAAGCTTCTAGAAGTTAAAGAATCCTACCAGTAGTCCAAGGGAGAAGTCACTTTACTTACTTTTTGTATTAATCATTCATAAACACATCATGTAAGAATTATGATGTTTCAATCCAAGATCTCTTTCATTGATTCTTACTGTTTTGCTATGAGTAGCTAAGAACTTCTAGTGCTAGCCTAGTTATGAATTTACTGATGTTATGATTGTTTCTCGTTTATTTATCGTTCGAATTAGATATCCTAACTGTCTGTCATTGATCCCTCAGTTTTGGTAGTATTAAGGGTGATTTAGATCCTGTTTGTCTTCTTATTAGTTGACATATTAAATTTAAGATCAGCAAGGTACTAGGATAAGTTGGCATCTATCCTTAGTGTAGGAATTAATCATATTACCGCCTTTATCACATTAAATACTTAAAAAGTTTGAGAACTCTTTTAGAGAGGGTTAATAATCTTTCTAGGTTATAGACATGTCTCTAGGATAGCCGGGGTTTAATCACTGTAACTTGGATGCCCTACCTTCGTGACTTTCGGGGAATTAGGATCACAGGAAGTATAAGACAGACCTCAAATGCTAATTCGGGTATGTTGATATTAGAACCACTAATAAAACGATATCTAGACATTGCACTAGGAAACATATCATAGCATTAGTAATTAAATAACTAGGTTAGCACGACTTTCTCCCTGACTAATCTCAAATCATTTACTTTCCGAATTTATTTTCTTGTCAAAATTTCAAATCAAATCAAAACCATTTTCAAACCTGTGACATATTTCAAATTAAAACTAATACAACTTAGCTCTTGGGACGACCTCAGATTTACCAAGTCCTGCACTATATATGACCGGGTTCTCTACCCGTTAGTGCGTGTAGACATCGGTAGATGAGTTTTATAAATTTAAAACATGCAAATTTAATTTAACAATTAAAGACGCATCACTCTTCTAATAATTCAATTTTATGCTTTTTAAAGAGATATAACAGGATTAAATTCATACAAGACCCTAAATCGGCTAAGGTATCAAAAGGCTTGGAGTCCCCTAGTCTATAAGGCAAGGTGAATAATCCATAATCCTTTATTTTCTTAGGCATTTTGCCTTGAATGAATGCGGACCCACTTTTGCCTAACTCTAAACTCTCCACATATTTATCAAGAATAGCATTGTACATTAGAGCATGAGCTAGAACTTCAAGAACCGGTAAATTAAGATGCAAATCCTTAAATTCATCTTCTAGAATTTGTTCGGGTTCTTTTGATTTTGGTGTTCCAATTTCGTTGACCGCTAGTGTTTTAACTTCTGGTTGGTATTTTTGAAATTCATTTGCTTGTTTGGAACACATATTAATAGCATTGATCGAATTGTGGATATGAGATGAGCATTGGAGGTCTTCCATTGGGTAAGAACGAGCAGACGAAACCGAAGAGGTGTGGTTAGCATTCAATTTCGAGTTCTTGACTGTGTCGCTTGGGAGAGCTCCCATCATTCGAACATTGATGGCCTACAAGAATGGATCAATTTTATTGGTCATCTCGCTTTGTTGTTGTTTGAAATCGGCTACAAACTTAGACAATCTAACGTCTTGAGATGCCATGAAATTAGACACAAATCCTTCAAGATTTGATTGATTATTAAAATTTTAAGGACTGTTGTTAAAGGAGTGGTTCGGGAACGAACTGTTGGGTTAAAAACGATTAGGTGGGTTTGAAAAATTGTTTTAAGAATTTTGAGGTTGCCTCCACCTAAGGTTTGTGAAACACCCCCATTTTTACAATATAGCAACAGAAGCTAATCTGGGGTATTACTTCATGGAAACAACAATCATAATCATAGAAAATGACCCAAAAGAGACGTTTGTTCAAAAGATATGTTATCATTCATTTCAAATCAGAGTTTTACAAAGGCAGGTCCCAAAATCTAAAACATAATGTGTGAATGATAACAGTTCAGCCATCTTCAAGTCCAAGCCGCTCCGTGCCATATATTGCTTCAATAATCTGAGATAAACATGCTAAAAAGTCAACACAAAGGTTGAGTGAAATTCATAGGTTTGATAAACAGTTTGAATACAAGTCATAGTGTAATAATTGTACAAACACAATTATTATGAAAATGGTATTGTTATGATCTTGGGTCACGTTATTATATACCCGTTATTTGTAATAATTGCAACGAATGCAATTATCATAGTAACAGTGTATTACTGCGTTATTGTCTTGTTTGGTCTGTTTGGTCTGATTGGTCATGTTCCTTGTCTGGTCTAAGCTCATGGCACACAAACTGACTAGTGTATATATATACCCAAAATGATGTGATATATATATATATATAGATAATGGCCCTCGGTGTAGGTAATTGCCATATACCTATGAAATTCAAATATAGTGTGTTTGGTTACCTATCCGGCTAACACAAACAGGATTCGTCAATCCCGATAGATCTATCCACAATATTCGCGTTCACCCGAAAGTGATTAATGGTCCATGATAATGAGGGACTTTTGGCATAAAGTAACTTAGACAGTAGCTGTAATAGTGTATCAGGATAGCATATAACTTGTAAAAACACTTGTATTCCTGGTTTAAGCATGTATAAGTCTTTGAAAAGTAATCACATTGTTATAAGATAAACGAGTATGTAAAAGAGTTTGTAACAAGCATGTATCCCCCTCGCGGGTTTATAAAACATGTAAATAAGTAAAGGCGAGGTTATGAATCTCACCTGATAGGTAGATGTAATATATATTCCAAAATGAAAGCTGACGACCTTATCACAATCTTAACCGGGGAAGGTTGATATAGCAAAATGATAGTAAACAGCCACGTCACGCAACCTGAGTAAATATGTCAAGTCTTAGGAAGATTGTACTCTAGAACTTTGGTTCAGAGAGTCTAATATTGTTATGAGTTTGATTGGAAAGTTTGGAATTATTGTATCACCGTTCGGGCCATCATAATTCAGAAGTCATTCAGTAAACGTTTGAGGAGCTAGGGCACTTTAAATCGTAAACCCAACATCTCCATCCTTAACGTAATACCAAAGATAACAACCTTAAATGAAGGCTCACTAGTATTGTGATACGATATAATCGGTTTAAAGCGTTTTGATCAATATCTGGAAAATGTTTAAGTACGTCAAGTGTTAATTAAAGTTATGTCTTGTAAGGTTTTAAACATGATTTTATACTTTTTCAAAATGTTACATTTTAGACCCTTGAGTTTGAAAAGTGGCAAAATATACCCTTAGAGTTTGCACTTTTACGAGTTTGGTCCTTCAAGTTTAAAAGATATACAGAAACTTATACTTGAAAAGATGACATAATAGACCCCTATAGTTATAACTATAAAATACTCATTTTTAGTCCTTTTAGTTATAAGTTTCCGAAAGTTACGATATATACCCCTTGCATGAATTATAATTACAAAACATGTCCAAATTACCATGCAAGCTTATTTTAACATTTCAAAAGATATTTTTAGGTTATAATAAACTAAAATATGAAGGTTTAACATAATGAAAGTTAAAAATAACGATTCGTTAAGCTAAGAAGCAAAACGGTACAAAATTTAATAGGTTTAAAACGTAAACGCGCGGGTTTTAAGTTCAAATTCCTTCATTAATCAATAAAGTGGTTATTTTAACATTAGTTAAACATGCTAGGATAGATTATAACAATATTTAATCATTATAACATTTAGGTTTAAGAAAAACATAAAATTAGGGTTTCGGGTGTACGTTTTTTGATCAAAACGGAAAATGAGCATGAATTGAGTTATGAAACTTTAACAAGAGTTTATTTAGGATCATATGAACATAGAGAGTGTAGGAACAGAAGCAGAACATCCGGAACCTGGGTTTGAGCTTCAAGGAGCAAAAATGGTGGAAACGGGTCGTTTCGGGTAGTATTTCTACTCGTACGCCTTGTATCTTGTTCCCGGGGCTTCAAATCTTCAAAGCTTGCTTGAAATGATCTTTCTAGATGATCTTAGGATCATATGGAGCAGAGAATTGTTTGCTCACCTTGGTATAGAAAGCAAGAAGTGAGTAGAATGATTTGAAATGGGAAGGCAAATAACCCCTAATTATAGTAAATTTTGATCTTGGTGACAAGGAATGCTAAAAGACCAGGTTAGGACATGTAGGGAGCTATAAAGGGATTTGGAAGAGGCTATGAATGAGTATTGAAAAGGCTATATGGTGGCAATGTGGAGGTGGTCAAACATACATTTAGGGGTGTTTGGTTTGATTTATAACATGGCTGTTTTTGGACAGCCGAACATCCTCTTGTAAAAGGTTGTCATTTACAAATCGAACAAACTCCGTTGAAGCTCAAACTAGTGAGCATTGTTAGATATTTGAGTCCTATACAACGTTTCGTTTTACATATTTGGGGGTTACTATACAAAAAGTTAGTGATAATAGCCATTTACTACAGGTGTGCCGAATCTGCGCACCATTGCATTTCGGCAATAACTTTTTCATACCGCGTCGAATCGGTTATTTCCACTGGAAAAAGATCACAAGGACATAGGAGCTATACCTAGTGTTTTCACTTAATACCCAAACCTATTGATTTGCCATAATCCTATGTTTTAGAGACTAGTCCGATTCTGATCTAGGGCCTATTTAGGTTTTAGGGTTTAGAACTAGATAGGGTTTTTGGTTTAGGGTTTCTAGGATTTAATTCATGTATTATGAATGTTTATATGATGAAATAGGATTTTAATGTTGTAAATAAGTAATTTACAACTATTTGATTAATG
The DNA here is from genome assembly GCA_026074375.1 of Tanacetum coccineum. Taxonomy (NCBI): domain Eukaryota; kingdom Viridiplantae; phylum Streptophyta; class Magnoliopsida; order Asterales; family Asteraceae; genus Tanacetum; species Tanacetum coccineum. The sequence goes on along the minus strand of BQNB010111603.1, from coordinate 15,042 downwards.
GTTAGGTTTAAAATGGATAAAAACCAAAAACGGGTTATGTTTAGAAACTAGCTCGTTTAGGGTTTAGGATTTTGATTAGGGTTTTGAGTGTAAAAATATTTATGATATGCGTGATGAATAGAATAATTAGGGTTTACACATTTTATATTGAGTGTAGTAGCTTGTACAAAAGTGGTGGTGAAGAAACTGGAATGAAAACGGAGGTAAAATGGCTATTTTGGAGATCATGCTTAATGACTTGTATATTGAGCTTTGAAATCTTGTATTTTGACTTGGAAGGATTGTATATGTTCAAAATAGATGTTACAATATTTGTACTTATGTTTTAGTAGCTTGTATATTCACATTAGAAATTAACCCTTCAATGAAATTAGGTTTAGAGGCTACGATAAGGATTTAAAGCCCGTTTATGATATGAATCGGTTGCGAATGGTACATTACAGGAATAGTGTACTTTGTAAAAAGGATATGATGATATTGACTTGACATGTTATGATGTTTGCTTGACATATATGAAGATAGGATGACATAGGTAGGTTGCGTGAGCTCGTCTACTTTAGTTATGTAAGTTACATGACATACTGAGATATTAACAATGCAAGTAATGTAATAAAGCGAAAAATTTCCCCGTATAATTATGATCATAGTAAAATAGGTTTTGCATTTGATGAAAGTTCTTGGGTTGTTATAGTTTGGGTGACTTTTCCATGAGGAATTATAGGTGTCACCAAGATTATTTTGCTCACGTTTGAAAGTGAACCACTTGCATCCCGCTTTATCGGTACGCGAGGATGTATAATCAACAAAAGCTATCTTGGGAATTTCTATGCAATACTGAGTGTCGTGGGGACTACTATAAATCTTGCATGAAGAAGCGATTTTGTTCACTTGAACGGATGATTTAGGAGCAAGATGAGCTTCCATCAAGCATTGGACTTGATTTTCGAACTCAATGAGATGATAGTCAGATGTAGTCGGGACATCTTGAGGCAAAGAGATCGCCTTGACCGGTTTAGCGAAGTCCCTTGGGTCATTCCAACTTTCATTATCATAGATGGCGAGGTCCTCTAATAGTGTCCAGGATTCTTTGGCATTTTTGTCATGTAGCTTACTACCAGCTGATTGATCGATGGATCACCTTATGGCAGGATTGACATGGTCATAAAAGATTTGAACTTGGATCTAAAGATCAATACCATGATGTGGGACTTTTTGGAGTAAGCCCTTGAAACGAGTCCATGCTTCGGAGATAGATTTACCTTGATGTTGTTGGAACATCAAGATGTCATTTTAGAGTTTAGAATTCCTTTCCGTTGGAAAGAATTGAGCAAGGAAATGGGTAGTAAGATCCTCCTAAGTGGAGATGGATCCTGCAGGAAGACGCTCAAGGCAATTGCTAGCTTGATTGTGAAGGGAAAATTAAAATAAATGCAAGCGTGTCCTTTCCCTATTTGCAACATCAAGGTCAAGTGAGTCCACAAGTTTTAGAAAATCCTTAAGATGTTGGTTTGGATCCTCAGACCGAAGTCTGTGGAATGAGCATCCGTTTTGCACCAACCGGATGGTGTCAGATCGCAGAGGCGCCACATTGTTCCCATCGGGGAGTTCAATGGCGTTTCAATAGCCTTCGTGGCTTGGTCTGGAATAATCTCCTAAGGTACGTATAGGATTTTTATTTTCCATGGAGGTCAACGAAAAGAGTTTTACAAAATAAAGGGAACAAAGAAAAGATAGACTAAAAGAAAGCTAATTGACAGAAAATTAAAATCTCAATTGATTGGAATCAAGTGAGTAGACCTAAGCCAAATAAAATTCGAACCTAACTTTTCTACGGCAACGGCGTCAAAAACTTGATGTGTGGTCGTTGAAAACTTACAAGAAGTTTTACAACTCCCTGGGCAGTTTACCTAACCGTTGTAGTGTAGTATAGGCAAGACTCGGGGTTTGTTATCGTTCTCTAAGGTAATAGGTTAGGAAGGCTCGAACTAAACGTAACTAGGGTCTAAGGGGTTGAAAGAAGATTATTTTTGTGTTTTTATATTTTATGACAGTAGGTAAAATCTTGGTTTTAAAGGGGGTTTTGGTTTTAAGCTAATTAAATTAAAATAAAACTAAATTAAAATCTAAAATACTATGGAAAATCGTATAGGTAAATAAATGTGTTTACTTAATCATGCATGATCCTTAGTTTGCTTTACCTAATTCTATTTCTTTGTCACACTTGTGATGCGATGTGTAAGTATTTCCTAATTCATGAATGAATTACATGAACCCGCCCTCTACGTAATATTCCGTTAAGGCAACACACAAGTAAGGTAGTATGAAGACTATTACTAGGCCCCTAAGAGTACATTACGTGCATTAAAACACTTAAAAGGTGATCAACTATAGATGAGTAAGGTAGTATGAAGACTGTTTACCTGATGGTATCCTTCTACACAGTTATGTTTCCACTGGACGTCTATGCCAAAGTCAATATTTTTATCGCTAGTTTTTTTAGAGCTAACGCAACACCCATCACCAAGACGTAATATTAAAAGCGCTACAAACACATTTTTCATGCAAGCATAACAAACACTATATAGATCTAAGCCTAGCCTGTAAAAGAGAAGCGAAGAACTAAATAATCAAACAATAAAATATATGAAAGGATAAGAGATACATAACTTCGCGCTTGATTAAAACATGAAGAACATAGGTAGTATACAAAGGGAATTGATAACTCCTAAAATGCACTAAAGGCTCAATAAATCATACTCTAAATTATGACTTCCCGATTCCACAAGTTCCACTCGATAAAGACCCCTAATTCTAGAGTGGTATATATAGAAAAACAATCGCGACGGCGTCGCCATAATCCTGACGTAGTCGATTCGCCAAATATTCTAGGGCTTTTTAAGTCAGTTAAGTTCTGACGTCGTCTCAAATATCCTGACATCGTCGCTTGCAAATCCTGACGGCATCGCTAGAATTTCTGACGTCATCTCCACAGTTTGTGAGCAATTCTTTAAGCCTCTTCGTGTAGAGTTGCAATCTTGTCCCATTTCTTCCCAAATTAAGCCTAAGTCACGTGTATTTCCTCCAATTGCTATCCAAGTGCTAAAAACACAAAAAGAAATGATTAAGCATGTATTTTGGAGATATTTCAATGATTTAGGGGGTTAAATAACCCCAAAAAGTGTATAAAATGACACCTCATCAGGTACAAATAATTAATTATCAAAGAGAGCGGATATATCCATACCACCAAGTGAAAAATACATGGAGCATTTTCAATGAAATCTTTTAAATAAAAGGTCGTCACTAACTAGGGTGATCGAGACACTTTCTCTGAAGTAGGGGTTGTTAGTCATGTCGTTTCTAATGATATTCTAGTCGGGAGGTGTTTCTCTCTGATGAGGTGTCATTTTATACACTTTTTTGGGGTCCTTTAACCCTAAATCATGCATTTATGCCCAAAAGAGGTACTTAATCGTTCCTTTTCAGGTATTTAGCATTTGGAGGGCATTTAGAAGAAATACAAGTGACTTGGGCTCATTTAGAGAAGAAAGGAACAAGACTACGAACCAACACCAAGACTCTTGAAGATTTGTACTCATAGAGCCTGGAGACAGCGTCACCATTTATACACGACGTCGTCACACCCCACTTCATGACGGTGTCACAACATTTCATGATGGCGTCAGCCCGCACCGACTAGCAAACAGATCTAGAAGATTCTACCTATGACGGCGTCATGATTAAAACGCGACGCCGTCATAATGATTTTCCTATATATACAAACCCGAATTTAGGGTTTTATGTATGTAACTTTAGAGTAAAAGAAAGGGACGAACCCTAGTTCGTTTAGCAGCTATTTAGGATGATTTTAGGGCTTCAAAACCCTATTGTACTTCCTTCAATTCATGTTTTAATCAAGTAAGATTATCTTAATCATTCAATGTGTCTATGTGTTGTTTGATTATTTATTGTTCTTGATTTATCTTTAACATGCTTGGCTAAACCCCTTATTGTGTTCATTTATGATTGTATGAAACCTAGAATGTAGATCTTAGTGGTGTTGCTTCTTGTGATGAATATGCATGTTAGGCTTTAGAAAATCAGCTTTTGTCTGTATCGCTGTTGATATGTCTAGGGAAACATGATTGTGTAGAAAGGATACCATCGGGTAACAGTCTTCATACTACCTTGCCCCTTTTATGGTTAATCCACTTTTAATATATTTCAAATGCATTTAATATACTCTTGGGGGCCTTGTAATAGTCTTCATACTACCTTACTTGTGCGTTGCCTCAACTGAATATTAAGTAGACGGCAGGTTCGTGTAATATGTTCATGACTTTGGAAATAATTACATAGATTATCATAAGGGTGACAAAGCAACAACACTAGGAGAAGCAATCTAGGGAGTAATACATGATTAAATGAATACAATCTTTTATCATATTGTTATCACCAGTAGTGTAGTTTATTATTTAGTTTAATAGCTAAAACCAAACCAAACTTCTCAAATATATGATTTTACTGCTTTCCATAAAATATAAAAATACAAAAATAATCTTCTCTCAACCCCTAGAATTCTGTTAGACCGTGATCAAGCCTTCCCAACCTATTCCCCTAGATAACGATAACAACCCTGAGTCTTGCCTATACTACTACAACGGTTAGGTACTCTGCCTAGGGAGTTGTAAAACTTCTTGTAGAAGTCCCTTAGGACAACCGCATCAAGTTTTTGGCGCCGCTGCGTAGAGTTAGGTTCTGATCATAGTTTAACTTAGTTCTACTCACTTGAATCCTTTTAAGTGAGACTTTAATTTCCGCACACTAGCTTTCTTGTAGTCTATCTTTTCTTCGTGTTATCTGTTTTGTAAATCTGTCATCATGACACGTAGCATCGTTAAAAGGTTAATAAAACCACTCGACAAACCTAAAAGATAATTCTGAAGGCTTAGGAGAGCCGCCTGTCGCTTACAGTAGAACGAATCTCTAGCTATAGCTTGAAGAAACCTCTTTGATGATGAAGCATCCACCTCCAACAACACTAGAGCTAAACCGCCAACACCTCCTAGAACCTTACATGAACATTCTCAGCCTAATTCCTATGCTTTTCAAAACCCAGTCATCCTTCTGGTCGAACAAACAGGAAGAATCATCAACGCACGTGATGTCTTGTTAATTCAAGGAACATGCACATTCCAAGGATTGAGAAACGAGGACCCCCTACATCATGTCAAGCACTACTTAAGTATCATCGATAACATACAAGCTGATACATCTAGGCTTCGCTTCTTCCATCTCTCCCTCAAAGGGAAAGCGGTAGAATGGTTTGACAGAATACCCCCTGCTCAAATCACGACATGGGATCAGCTTGTGTCACGATTTCTTATCTACTTCTTTCCAGTAGGACGCATGTAACGCCCCGACCCAAAAGGGTAGAAGTATTACAAATATGGTGTGACATCAAAAGCATTCATAATCATAACACAAGCATAAACAGCGGAAGTCTTAGATAAATAACCAAAGGATAATAAGTCAACACGACTTAAGGTACATAAGTTCTCAAAGGATAAACATATCCAAACGAAATAACAAATGTCTTGAAAAGAAACAATTCATATATCAAAACTAAGATCTCTAGGGTAAGTCCACACTCAGCACTCATAACCTGAAAGCAAACCCCAAGTCCCCTAACTTAGATACCTGCCGCAGGCAAAGAAATGCGGCTGAGCTTCAAAGCCCAGTGAACAATATATATATAAATCGAATGCAAAAAGAATAACGGAAAATCAAAGATACGATACAAGGTACAAAGGATATCACAATACATGATCAAAGGAGGATACAAATAAGAAGGAAAAGGGCAAATCAGAAGATCAAGTCAATAGTGTAAATAAGAAGAATCAGTAAATCAAATTAAGTTCAATCACCAGCCAAACAAATCAATACATAGTAACCATGGGAGTATGAGCTCCCAAACTTTTGTTAAAGACGTGGATTGCACCCAATCATCAGTCACCAAATAATCCAAATATCCTAATGTCAGAATCCCAATCGAATACAAAACAAATCTAGATGCATCCATAACGCCCCTTGAACAAAAAATAATCTCATAGGGCATACATATAAAATCAATGGGGACTGCGTGAGAATCATCACACACACATGAGTCTCATAGCCAACGGGTGCATCAATGACAACGACCATGTTACCTTCATAGGTAGGAAAACAAATAGTGGCTTGGTTCTCCAACTGAAGGGCTCAAAGCAAAGTCATATCAAAGTTCATTTCAAAGGGATCATAGCAAAGGTTCAAGAGACAAAGTTCAAATATCAAAGGTTTCATATCAAAGGTAGCATAGCAGGGTTCAAATAGAACATAATGACAGATCATATAAGAAAGCCAAGATAAAAGGCTCAGAGCAAAGGTAGCAAATCACATAAGTAATCAAAGATAGAGAGGAATATGTCATGAGAAACCTTAACAATAAGGTCAGAATATCTGTACGAATAACGAAACGAACGAAAGAGCCAACAAAGCGTACAAATGACCAAAGAAGAAATTACTGATGAAATAATATGTATCGTGTGTGAAACATAGAATATCCGTACCTTATTCCGAAGCAAAGCAAAATCAAAGAAACACCACAGGACTATCAAAATCACTCCCTCTTGACCGAACCTAAAGAAATGATGAACTCGAATTACAAACCATTCATTTAAGTTATACTTTCCATTTTTAGTAACTTTTCATTTTTAGTAACTTTCCATTTTTAGTAAGTTTCCAAAATTAGTAATATTCATCATTTGAGATTCTATTAAGTATTTTAAATAGCTTAGGGACTTAATATGCCAACCTTACAAGCTTAGGGTTAAATATGAAAACTTTCCATATTTTAGGGTTTAATATGCAAAATCAATAATTTTCAAGGTTAAAAGGGTAAATATCAAAGTTTCTTATTTTATTCAGATTATACCTTCCATTTTATGTAGTTACAAGTCAAACCCTTAATTTTACATAATTTACATATTTAGTCCTTTTGGTTTATTAATTACTTAAACATTTCATTAATTATCCATAATTACAAAACAAGTCCTTATAGAATCAAAAATACAAAATCATACGTTATACATTAAATACAACCAAACCTTTACTTTCAGAATTTACACTTTTAGTCCCTCTATTTTAAATTAATTAATTTTTTTTTTCCCTAAAAATTACTAAATATATGTAATTAACCATTTTAAAATCCAAATAACATCAAATGACATTTTATCCCCCCAACTTATTTTATACAAGAATCTAATAATATGAAATAACATGTCAAAAACAGACCCCATAGAGTTTCAGAATTAACCATAAATCGTCCTTATCTTTTATATCACAATCGGCTAACTAATTAATTCACAAAACCCTAATAAAATTTTCCCCAATCACAAACACAATTATTTCCCAATCATTGGCATTAATTACACCTGGAAAAAATAACAAAACCCTAACCCTAATTCATTTTAACCATTTTCTTTCCTTTTTCCCTTATTTTCGAATTCGGCAAACCCTCTTAAATCCCCAATAATTATTCGAATCACTTCTAAATTTTTCCAACAATTTTTTGAGTTATATGTGATATGAACAACCTTAGAAAAATATAAAATAAATTTTACAAATATTGTATATGCCGATTTCATATTTAATCCAAAATTAGGGTTTCGAATATGTTTCCATTTATAAAATCAGAATAAAATGCATGAACATTTTTCCCAGGTATATAACATATTAATATGATGAAAAATGAGTTATAAAATTACCTTTGATGACCCTTAATGATTTTATGATTTTATAAACCCGGTTGTGATTTTCGAACCCAAAACAATAATCAAAATCGAACCAAGCACTCCCCAAGCTTCCCACTATTTTTCCCACACTCCTTAACCTTCAAATGATCTTAGAAAAATCGCACAAGCCCTGGAAAAATCTTATGTGCCGCCTCTTTTATTATTTTAGGGTTCGGTGCATTTGTTTTTAAAGAATTTACAAATGAAAATGAAATAAAGATATAATTAAAAAGTTTGGCCGAGTCCTAGGGGCCTTCAAATAGGATTAGATCAGATTTTAGCATTTTCATAATTATTATATATTTATCCTATTTTATTTTGCTTTAATTTGTAAATGTATAAATAAATAAATATAATAATTTCGGCTAATGTTTTTATACATAAATATTAATTTGTTTTCTTACATAACATAATGTATTTTAATCTTACAAAATTTCATAATTGCCATATTTTGTATTTTCATAATTTTTAACATTTAAATGAATTTTATTCATGCTTTTATGAATTTTCTTGCATTAGGGGTATTTTGGTAATTTTACACTTATTGAGATTTTTAGGTTTTACAACTTACCTCGGCCCTTAGAGATTTAATCCTTCGATTCAGACAAAGGGATGATGAACCCATCAAAAGCGCTTGGATCTATTTCCAGGACCTAATCAAATAGGTCCCCCATCATGGGATACACAAATGGCTTCTGGTATAAATCTTTCACGATAACATATCCTAAGACAACCATAGGAAACTCAACCAATTTGCCCAATTCCGCTTCGGCTCTCTCACCAAAGAAGAGGGGTGGAATCGAATTGAAGAATATGTCCAATACCAAGATGACATGTGGGATGACATATCACCACCCATAAGCGTTTCTTCCATTTCAAAAGCAATGCGACCTACATTCAGGGGACGTCTAAAAAAGGCTTGCAACTAAATCTCCTTCCTCGAAACACCTACTCGAGAGGTTGGGTTGAAAAACCCCTACCTGATCTGCGACTACTGCGGAGGATCCCACGAGGCTGATGAATGCAAGCACACCAACTCGGATAAGCAGGTTTGCTTATCCGGAGGAGACATCTACGACGATCCTTCCCTTCTAAGGTTCTATCAAAATGATGATACCCGACCATGGGGAAACAACAAGCATAAAGAAAAAGGAGAGATGACCCCGAATGGACTGTTAGAAGTAAGTTTAAAGACGAGCTCGCCAACTTTATGCTCAAAAAGAAGTCCTACGCAAAAGAGATAGGAGATATGCTTGATCAGCACCGTAAGGAATTGCATAAACAATTCTCCCACGATCGAGAAAAGCGAAACTACTAAACCTGAAGCACCAACCTTCGCCATAACAACCAGATCAGGAGTTAGCACCCAAGACCCACCATTCCCAACTCCACCACGATCAACGTATAACAGCCTCACTAAGGGGGAAACCGAAAAAAGGGCCTGAGGGCGTAGAACCAAGCACTATACAAGAACCCGCCCCTCGGCCATCCATCTTTTACCAACCTTCCAAATCATCGAATCCACCCTTTCCATCTAGATTGAAGAAACAAAAAAAAGATGACTAGCATGAGCGTCTCCTCTCAATCTTTAAGCAAATTCACATCAATCTGCCATTCCTAGAAGCCATGATTCACATGCCAAAGGGAGCTAAAGTTTTGAAAGATCTCCTTTCACATAAGGAAAAACTTAAAAAAGCGGCCTCCTCAGTCAAACTTAGTGAGGAGTGCTCTGCTATCATCCAAAGTAGCCTTCCCTAAAAAGAAGGGGATCCAGGAAGCTTCACACTGCCATATCTTATCGGACCCCTAGCAGTCAAGAACGCCCTTGCTGATTTAGGAGCAAGCATAAATCTCATGCCACACTCTCTTTTTCGATGATTGGGAATTTCTAAAATTAAACCTACCAAAATGAGTATTCAACTAGCCGATCGATCTATCAAATATCCCATCGGGGTCTGCGAGAAACTATTGGTGAAAATAAGCAAGTTCATCTTCCCAGTTGACTTCGTAGTTTTGGAAATGGATGAAGACGAGCTAGTCCTGATCATTTTGGGGCGACCCTTCCTCTCCACGGTAAGAGCTGTAATTAACGTCCACAAAGAAAAATTGAGTTTAAGGGTCGAAAGTGAAACTGTCACCTTCAACATTGGGAAATCTATGAAATCCAAACACTCCTATAACCATTACCTATACTACACCGATCACACCGCTAAGCAAGTCCAAGAACAATGGGTCGACAAAGTAGACCATGATGGAAAATGGACTGAAGAATAAGAAGAGGAAGACTCTAACAAGGCACTTGCAGTTTCCTTCTACCCAAGGACAGGGCCAGTAGAACCACTCGAATGGAAAGCTCTGGAGAACCAATTAAAACCATCAAGCTTTGAACCACCTAAACTTGAATTGAAGGAATTACCCGAACACCTCGAGTACGATTTCCTCTAAGAAAACAACCAACTCCTAATGGTCATCTCATCCGCATTATCCACCATCAAAAAAGCCAAGCTCCTCAAAGTCCTTTGGAATCATAAAGGGGCGATCGCATGGAGTATCCGGACATTAAGGGGATTGACTCGTCCTTTTGCACTCACAAGATTCTCATGGAAGACGAGTTCAAACCAAGTGTCCAATCTCAAAGACGAGTAAACCCCAACATCAAGGAAGTGGTAAAAAAGGAAGTCATAAAGCTCATTGATGCAAGACTAATCTACCCCATCTCCGACAGTTCTTGGGTAAGTTATGTCCAGGTTGTCCCAAAAAAGGGAGGAATGACCGTAGTAAAGAATGAGAAGGATGAGCTCATCCCACAACGGACGGTCACTGGATGGTGCCTATGTATCGACTATCATAAATTAAATAACCCAACCCAGAAATATCACTTTCTGCTTCTGTTTATCGATCAGATGCTCGAACGCCTTGCTGGGCATGAATACTACTGCTTTCTAGATGGATTTTCATTGTATTTTTAGATCCCTATCGCACCTGAAGATCAGGATAAAACCACATTCACCTGCCCCTATAGGACTTTCACATACAGACGAATGCCTTTCAGACTATGCAATGCCCCCATCAACCTTTCAGCGTTGCCTGACAGCCATATTCCATGAGCTTATTGAGGATAGCATAGAGCTATTTATGGATGATTTTTCCGTCTTTGATAGCTCTTTTGACCATTTCTTAAAAAACCTTGAAAAGATGTTAAAAAGGTGTGAGGAAACTAACCTCGTGTTAAACTGGGAAAAGTGCCATTTCATGGTAAAGGAAGGAATCATCCGCGGACATAATGTCTCAGGTTCTGGGATTGAGGTCGATAAAGCAAAAATCGAGGCAATTTCCAAACTACCTTATCCCACGAATGTGAAAGTCATTCGAAGCTTCCTAGGACATGTTGGTTTCTATAGAAGGTTCATAAAAGATTTCTCACAGATCGCACGCCTAATGACCCAACTCTTGGTTAAAGACGCCCCATTTAACTTCTCCAGAGAATGCATCCAAGCATTCGACACATTAAAACGTAAAGTAATGCAGGTGCCAATCATGATCAAGCAAGATTGGTCATTGCCATTTGAAATCATGTGCGACGCAAGTGATTATGCTGTCGGGGAAGTTCTAGGGCAAAGGATCGACAAACATTTCAAACCCATACACTACGCCAGCAAAACAATAAACAAAGCACAAGAGAACTACACAACCACCGAAAAGGAGATTCTGGCTGTCGTATTTACATTCGACAAATTCTGCCAATACTTAGTCTTATCCAAGACCATCGTTTTCATGGATCATTCTGCCCTCCAGTATCTCTTCACAAAACAAGATGCAAAACTACGGTTAGTTCGATGAATCCTGCTGCTCTAAGAATTCGATATTGAGATCCATGATAAGAAGGGTACTGAAAACCTCGTAGCTGATCATCTCTCCCGACTCGAAAACCCAGACCTTGGAAAGCTAACCAAGGCTGAAATAAGGGACTTATTTCCTGAAGAACGGTTAATGGCAATTTTTGACAAGAATAACGAACTGTGGTATGCCAACTATGCTAACTATTTAGCTAGCCCAGTACTACCCTTCCAATTTACCCGTCAAGAGAAGCAAAAATTCTTTAGCGATTTGAGGCATTACTTTTAGGATGAACCCTTCCTATTCAAACAATGTGTTAACCAAATCATACAAAGGTGCGTGGCGGGAGATGAGGCAGCACAAATTCTTCAACAATGTCATAATGGACCATCTAGAGGACATCATGACATTGCCACAACCGCAAGAAAAGTCTTCGAGGCCAGGTTTTACTGGCCACATATCTTTCAAGATGCATGTAAGTTGGTACAAGTTTGCTATGCATGTCAATGAGCATGAAACATCTCATCAAGGGATGAAATACCTCAGAAATACATCCATGTATACGAAATATTCGATGTTTGGGGGATTGACTTTATAGGACCTTTCCCCTCATCAAACAGAAATAAATATGTCCTAGTAGCTATTGACTACGTATCAAAGTGGGTAGATGCTCAGGCCTTCCCCACCAATGATGCACGGAACGTATTAAACTTCCTCAAGAGACTATTCGCATGATTTAGAATACCAAGGGTCCTTATTAGCGATAGGGGTACTCATTTTTGTGATTACCAAATGGAGAAAGCAATGAAAAGGTATGGAGTGGTTCACCGATTCTCAACCGCGTATCACCCTCAGACGAACGGGCAGGTCAAAAACACGAACCTACAATAAAACATATCCTTGAGAAAACCATCAAGAACAACAGGAAGGATTGGTCCTACAAATTAGATTATGCATTGTGGGCATTCCGGACAGCGTTTAAAACCTCTTTAGGAACAACCCCATTTAGAATAATCTACGACAAGGCATGCCATCTCCTTGTTGAATTAGAACATATGGCTTACTGGGCCATTAAGAACTACAACCTGGACCTTACGAAAGTTAGGGAGAACCGCTTCTTACAAATCAATGAGTTGGACAAAATGAGGCTCGATGCTTATAAAAACTCCATCTCCTATAAGGAATAGACAAAAAGATGGCATGACAAACGGATAAAAGCACCGACAAATTATGAAAAGGGTGATAAGGTACTCCTCTTCAATTCACGCCTAAGGCTGTTCTCAGGAAAACTAAAGTCAAGATGGTACGAACCATTCTCGGTGTGTAAGGACATGAAAAACGGTGCAATTAAGTTGTACGATGAAGATGGGAACGGATTCATCATAAACAAACAACGAGTGAAACCATATCAAAAAAGTGTATTGGACACCAACAAAGGTGACAATATAACTTTGGACGATGAAGGAGAAATCACGTAAGAACATGTGACTTCGAGTCTAGTTACAAGACTCGTAAATAAAGAAAAGCTCTTCTTGGGAGGAAACCCAATTTACCTTTCCCGCATTTAGGAGTTTCATGTATTTTATTCTTTTCATATTATTCTCTCATGTTTGAACCCCAATCTTGTAATCATGATTTTATTTGTTTTTAACCTCATCAAATTTCAATCAAAGGTATTTTGCAAATAATAAGTGTTAGCCTCAAAATATTGAGTCGAATAAGGAAGTTTGTTCATTTATTATATTAGGTCTTGGTCATTAATTAATATACGTTGTAATAGGCTAGACGGGTAAACAGGCTCTTAAATGTAAGCTAACCGGTCACGTGTATTGGGCGAAAGCCCAAGTAAACCCGAGCTTGGCCTGTAGAAATACTAAAGGCAAGTAAGCCTTTTAGTCTAGGTATAAATACCACTCTCCATGGATGGAGAGTAAGGTTGGTCATTTTGTAACTTTTCACATTTGCAAGTAATCTTCCAATCCTCTCATTCTCTCTCTCTTTACTTTCTCTCTCTAAAATTCTCATCTCCTTTCTTAATTTCTTGTTCTTAATTATGAAGTGAAGTGATTTCTTGGATTCTAACATTTGGTATCAAGAGCCTCGGGTGGATCGTGGTTGTTTTGTGGTTCAATAAGCTCAAAAATCTTATTTTCATGGCTTATTTCATCAATAAGCTCACGGATTGAATTTTTTTTGGGGGCTTATTGGTTTGTTTATCTCATTTACTTCTTGCTTCACTAGTTCTTCACCTTCTTGTGTTTCATTTGTAGTATAAGCTCAAAATTTCTTGGCTTATTTTTCATATTCGTGGCTTATTTTTGACAATAAGCTTACGGCTCAAAATTTTGGGACTTATTGGTTTATTGAGCTTATGCATTCCTTATTCTTCGTGTTACACAACTTATTTCGTGCTCCTTCATTTATTTTGTGGCTTATTCTTGCTTAAAAGATTCGGCTTATTCCAGCTTATTTTCGAAGCTTATTGGTGATTGGCTTATTTTTTTGTGGTCATACCCGGTCAAAACAAGGGAACATAGATCCACATTTTAAGCTTCAAAAGATAGAGACACTTTGTTTGGTAGTTAAGTGGTCCTAACCCGATAGTGACTTCAAGCGGAATATGTAAGTCAGGTTGAACGGAATATGTAAGTTTAGGCCTAAGCGAAATATGCAGGTTTAGTTTAAGCGGAATATGCAGGTGAAAGTCAAGCGAAACATGCAAGATTGATATCAAGCGAAATATGTTTCAATTCAAGCCAAATGTGCAGTCTTCAATTTTCAAGTGAAATGTGTAAAGTTTGAAGCGAAATACGTAATTTCAAAGCAAAGCGAAATATGTCATTTTCAAAGCAAGCGAAATATGCACAATTTCAAGCGAAATATGTCAGCTTAGGTTTTTGAATTTTCAAGACATTCCATTCATAACAAACAAACCTTAATCCAAATCAAACCTTAATCCAAATCAATTAACATTCACGGTTTTCTATTGATTTTGTAAAATCCCGCGAAAGACACAATTCTTTTCTCGGTTTTAATCATAGACTTGTAAAATCCCGTGAACGTTTATTGCTTTCTTTTTACCACAACTTCAATCACAACAAATCTACTTAAGATCCTACAATCATTGTTCACTTCATAATTCTTCAATCATTCATCATGACAACTCCAATTGTAACATCCACAACCGACAGTCAAATGCATAACAACATAATGGCAGCTGGTTTAAAGGATCGTCCACCAATGCTTGCAACAGGACGATATGCACAATGGCGATCACGGTTCTTACGATACATTGATACAAGACCAAATGGTGATGCCTTACGGAAGTGCATTCTCAAAGGTCCTTACACTCCAACGATTGTCACAACACCAG
>BQNB010111602.1:4397-22318 GCA_026074375.1 Tanacetum coccineum | reverse complement strand
AAACATTTTTGTTAACTATTTTCAAAAAAATAAAAATAAGTTAAAAAAATGAAAACCTTTTCCAAATTCACCTATAAATACTCCATCACAAGAAGAAACACACACAATATTTTTCAAAGCAAAGAAACTCTGCAAAAAATTTCTCTCAATCAAAACTTGTGTGTTCTTTATTTTTCGTGATAAAACCTTCATTTTAAACCATTTTCTTGGTCAAGTACGCGTCAACGATCTGAGTTATACAACTTAGTGACCATCCGTCTTGATAACATATCAAAATTTCACATCAGCGATCTTAGTTGGATTCAACTTTGTGACCCTCTGGTTTTGATATTTGCCATTGCCCTTTTTAAAAAAGAACTTTAACAATGGCAGAAACCCAAGCAGTCCCTTAATGTTGTGATATAAATGTGGAATCTGTCTAATTTTAAAGCAACAACTTTGTGGGAAATTTCTTTTACCCACAAAGTGTCTTAGCCTACAAAGAAATTTGCAATTTTTTATTGAACTGCCCACTGGCTAAGGCTTTTACAAAAACACATTTAGTACTATACCAAAACTACCTCAGAGAGTTCTGATGTAGTGATGTGGCTTCAAACCTAAACCCACCAATTGATTGCTCTGAGGCTTGTCCTCTTAAGGAGTTCATAATCAAGTTCACAGTGATGAATGGCAAAAAGCCATTAACCCTTCTGTGAATCCACTGCACTTGATTATAACAAAGGAAGCTATGTTGCTCACCCTCTCTTGAGGTTGTTAAGGCTGAACTGGAAAAGATTGCAACAAATGAGGCATTGGTTTAAAAGACCCCAATACTAAAAACTTCCTTTCCTGTGGCTTGGAGAATCCTGTTAACTTTTGTTATTCAGGTTCTCAGCGGGAATTACTCATCCACTGAACAGTTGAATCCCATTCAATAGTTTCTAGCCTACAGTCTCCTCACAGGGACTAAGGTCGACATAGGAGAGATCATTTTCAGTGGTCTTGTAACCACGCTCACGGCCAAGTCTAGGCAGAAATACGTTTCTTATCCTAGATTTATCTCGTGTGGCCTAGAAGTGTTACTAGGATTCGAATATGCTCGGGACCAAAAATTTAGGAGTCTTCCAAATGCCCTGAGTCAAAGTAGTGATTCGGAAAATAATCACAAGTATATCACGCAACAAGTCCTAACCGCAACCTAGTTAAATAATGATGCGCTTTAAGTTTACAACAATGAGTGCACTAAATATATATGAGATGTAATAATATACTACACCACCTAATATGCTTGTGTCTAAGGTTTTTCCAAGTTCAAAATATACTTTATAACAAAAGCTACAAGTATTTTATATATAGAAGTGACTAAATTAGTTGGCTGGAAATAGGGTTTTCTCGACTTCACGTGGGCGTATCTCCCTAGTTTCTACAGAAATAACGCGTTTCAAAAGCCTAGATTGAAGGTTTTTGAGTCATCTTTCCAAATATATAAGTTTTGTAAAAAAAAATCAGAGTTTAAAGGGTCTAAAAGGGGTTTAAAATGCACATATGTCAGGCAGTCCAGAAGGCAAAAATATTTCCTGAACTTATTTTGGTCATAACTCACTCAATTTTTATCATCTAGTGTTGTTCCAACTTGCTACATTCAAGTTAAGATATCATCTACCAAACTCTCAACTATATCAAAAATCCAATCTACTCTTAAAGTGGTCATAAAGTCGTGTAAAGTTCAGGACTCTGTTTTGCGCACTAATCTTGTAAAAATAATTTGAAAATGAATACGAACCCGAATCTTTTGGGACACCTCCAGAAATTAAAGTAACACATTGTATTAATCTATTATAAAAAGAGTTTTACTCATGGGTTACATTAAAGTGGTCGTTAAAACTTATTTAGTCACTACAAAAATCTGCTCAATTATAGAGTTTATAAAACAAGCTTTTTAACAAGTTTTACTTATACACAAGCATACTAAGAAGCTATAGATCATATATAAGATGTATATAATATATAAAATTATGAAAATAATAATACTTACAATGATGGATGAAGATAGATGCTTAATTATGCAGATTACCCAAAATAAATAAGAAACCCTATTTTGTATGGTTCCAAAACCCTAGTTTTATAAACCCTTGACCAATGATTCTTGCAAAACCCTTAACCAAAATTTGAAATACCCTTTTTCTTGACTTATTGCTGCTGAAATATATAGCGAAAAAGAGTGCGTGTTTGAGTTTGATTGTAGTGAATGAAAACTAGTAACATGTCTCGGTTTATGTAGAAATACTTAAGGTAAGTTGAATGGTCTTTGCAAGGGTCACATGTTTATGTTATGACAAAGAAGGAAAGACTTCATGGAGCCTTGTGAAGTGTATTTTGGTTGTTCAAGCTGAAAAGGAGAGGAGGGGGAATGGTTTCCTATGCCTAATAGCTTTGTTGGTTACGTATGAGAAAGGAAATAGAGGTAAACCAAGCTAGAAACCATGTTGTCTAGTTACCTCTTATAGAAGAAGACTTCTATAAATGGCAGGTAGGGAATGGAAAAGGAATAAATGTAGTTTTGGAATGTATAAGTATTATTTATATAAGAATATAAAAGATGAGGAAGTGTTGGGTAATTTATGTATGCATGCATGCAAAACCATGCAAGTTTATATAATTTACGTAAAAGTAATAAAACCTTATGCATATAAAAGGTAAAACATGCTTATTATGATGATAATATACTAGTTATGAGTAGACTAAACTTAGTCTAGAGTCGTTGTGCGTTCAAAGACGTTTTTCATAGTTTGCGGGATCACTTCCCGGTTTCAGGTTATTTCATGCACATATACGTTCAAAGTAGAATAGCTCAGGGTTTATGGTTAAACATTAACTTGGAAAATTGTCAATTGTCACAGCTCCCCATATTAAAAGAATTTCATCCTAAAATTTAGTTTGTGTCATCCGACAGTGAAATTTCTGAGAAAAGGTTGGGATGGCGAAATTGATCTTCGCGTTCCCATGTGAATTCAAGACCTTGCCTAGAATTCCATTGAACTTTGATGATCGATATATGGCTTTTCTTCACTTACTTAATCTCTCAATCCATTATTTCCACCCATTCTTCGATAAAGTGCAGTTTATCATCCACTTGGATTTCATCCAATGGAATAACAAGCGAGTCGTCTAACAAGCACTTATTGAGATTCAAAATATGAAACGTGCTATGCACACAACTCAACTCTTGTGGGAGTTCCAGCCTATAAGCTACAGGTCTAACCTTAGCTTAAATCTTAAAAGGTCCAGTATGCCCCGGGTCTAACTTTCCTCGTTTTCCAAAATGAATAGCACCTTTCCAAGGTGAAACCTTTTGCATGACTTTGTCTCCAACCTGAAATTCTAGGGGTTTACATATTTTGTCGGTGTAACTATTTTGTCAGTCACGAGCAGCTTACATTCTGCTTCGAATTTGCACGATCTTCTCTAGTCGCTTCATGTATGATCTCTAGGCCAGCGAGTTGGCTCTCTCCAACCTCAGCCTAACAAACAGGTGATCGACACTTTCTTCCATACAGTGCCTCAAATGGTGCATCCTTGATGATGGTGTGGTAGCTGTTTTCGTAGGGGAATTCAGCTAATGGTATATGATTATCCCAACCATTTCCAAAATCAATCACACATGCGCGAAGCATGTCTTCTAATATTTGAATCGTCCTTTTACTTTGCCCATCCATTTGTGGATGGTAGACGATACTCATATCCAAACTAGCTCCTAAAGTTTCTTGGAGTGACTGCCAAAGTCTTGATGTAAATCGACCATCGTGGTCTGAAATAATTAACACTCGCACTTCGTGCTTCGAGACAATTTCCTTTATGTATAATCTCGTCAGGTTCTCCATTTTACCAGTTCTCTTAACTGGTAAGAAATGTTCAGACTTAGTGAGATGATCAACAATCACCCAAATGGTATCGTAACCGCTCGATGTCTTTGGCCATTTCGTAGTCCATTGTTATATTCTCCCATTTCCATTTGGGTATCTTAGGTTGTACTAACAAACCAGATGGTTTTTGATACTCTAGTTTCACTTTCGAGCATGTATGACACTTGCTAATATATGTTGCAATATATGTCTTCATGTTTGATAACCAATATAGTTTCTTAATACCATGATACATTTTATCCGATCTGAGATGGATGAGATATCTTGATATATGTGACTCATGCATGATCAAATCTCTTAATCCTCTAAAGTGTAGTAACCAACTATTGCTTCTAATACAGCGAGTTCCAGCAGGACGAGTCTCGAACTCCTTGTCTATACCATGAAGATTTTCCTTTTTAACATTCTCTTCTTTAATTGCTTCAGCCTGAGCATCCAAGATTTGTGACGGAAGGTTTAAGTTTATTGTCATTACTAATGCTCAAACTCGTAGTGGCATCAACCGTTCCTACCGGCTCAAAGCATCTGCTGCAACGTTCGCCTTTCCAGGGTGATAATGAATCTCGTAGTTGTAATCACTGAGTAGATCGATCCATCAACGGTGCCTCATGTTCAGCTCCTTCTGGTCAAGTATATGCTGAAGACTCTTGTGATTGGTAAACACAGTGTTAGAAACACAGAAAGTGTTGGTTACAAGGTCATTTATCTAGTTATCACAGTCTAGGGATTAAGTAGAATAAATAAGAAAAAGGACTTGTACATAGTTATGTAAAATCCTAATTACTCCTTAGTCCCTCCCTTCTTCCTATATAAGGAGGGCTAAGGGTAAGGAAAGGGTGGTGATTTTTCTTACTTCTAATATAATATTTCTCTTTCTTTCCCTCTCTACTTTCTATCTCTAGGAATATCCTCCCACTCTCTCCCTCTCCTCTCTCCCACACGTCTCTCTCTCTCTCTCTCTATATATATATATATATATATATATATATATATATATATATATATACTAGCTGCAAAACCCGCCCGTCGGGCGGATATAACTTGTGATTATTCTTTTTGTTTTTATTTTGGTTTAATATTTTTTTTGAGTGATTATTTATAGTAGAAACATTTTTTAACATTTTTTATTATGTAATTTTTATTTTGTTATAAAGTTTGTAGAATGAATTTTTTGTTGTTTTTTTAAATTTTTATAAAAAATTTAGCCATTGTTTTTTTTCCTTTTCAAATTGGAGATTGAGTTGATAAATAGAATAAACATTAAAATACTAAGAATGTGTTTTTTATCGTTATTTCCGCCAACACTTTGTTGCAATCTTTTGCTAAATAATTTGCTTGGTCGCTAAAGCATGTAATTGAGGTACTTGCAGACCCATCTTCGACAATAGCTTTGAAACAATAGCTGCGTTTATGAAGCTGTTAATGTATTGTATAAGTAGTAAGTATATGTCGTAGGGATATTTGTACATAGGATGTTCTTGTATAACCTTTTGGACGCAAGTGGAGCACTTTTGATAGTACCAGGGTCGCACCGTATTGATCTTCTAAATGGTGGCCTCGGAGGTGAATCGTACACGCTGTGACATGTAATTAGAATCAGTTATGAGTATTGGAATTGAGTGTAGAAAATATAGCGATTATGTTGTGAAACTGGTAGTTTTGGGGATCGATTTCAAGTAAAACTGAGGGAACCTGTTTCTTGTCTTTTAAATTAGTTAAAACTTAACCAAAGTCTACTTCTAACATATACGACCTAAAAAGTTCATGCAGTACAACAAAATCTTAGCAAGGCTTATGAATGTAGGTAGATTGGTATATAAAGTATATATAATTGAAATTTTTAGTCATGTTATTACTCTCGTTCAAGTGTATACTTGTTGTTTTTAACAAAAAGAGTTACTAACATATGTTGTATCTCTTATGGGTCAAATAGGTTAAGCTTAAAGATTAACGAAAAACAAACGGTTCACACATGTTGTATTGAGTAAATGCATAGAAAGTCACCCACAAGTTAGTACTTATGCATAAACCTCCTACACCTCTAAAAATTTTGGAAACAAATGAATTGTAATTTGTAAATGTTTAAACTCTAATTTTTGAATGGGTAAAAATTAAAAAGATTGGAAAGGAAAGTGGTTAAATGGGTCGAAATTCACCCAAAGCTCATAATAATTATAGTAAGCGATATAAGCACCGTTTCTTTCTAACCTACATTTTTCTGTTTGGGCCGTTAAACATACCAAATAAGCACATGTAACTCATTAAATCAGCAATAATACCTTAGAACCTTTTGTTAGCATGTACTCAGTGAGTCATTAATGTGATCTTCATCAATAAGCAATACATCTGCATATCGGTTTTGAAGCTCAAAAGATTAAGCACTTCCTCAATCTTCACCACTTAAAAAATTCCTTTGACCCAGGTTCCACTAATTACAGACTTCTAAGTTTCCATACTCTTCGGAGAGCCAAAAAGACAATGATAGATAACAATGATACATGGACATAAAGGGAGGGGGATATCAATACCTATGTTGTTAATAATCGATCTAATTAGAATACGACGACCATAAAGCAGCCTCCAAGCAAAAATAGTCACCTTCTTTGGAAATCATTTACACCACTGTCTCTGGATTAGTTACTTCATCTTCAAGTAGCTTGGCATAAATAAACGACTTAAGATCCATACCAAGAATCTTCAACTTCCTCTATATATCAGTAGTGAACCTTTTATATAGAAAAATAAGTCTAACATAATTTGTAACCAAAGTATCATATAAAAACATATTAACTTACGTTATCAAGATATAATAAATTTCGGGAACATGACATAAATGCCACGTGACAGATGCACTAAACCCATAGCAGCATACGTAATTGGTTATGCTGTGAAATCAATACGTCGTATCTCCTATACCAGTTCAGGAGTGAACCACATATCAGGCTCCTAGCCTGTTTGATAATCGTGGGGTTTCTTAGTTTTGGGTAGCATCTTTTCCTCTACAAAGAACTCTTTCATCTGCAGAGTTCAATAATCAAAATCCACACGTAAAACGTCTTAAGGTTATTTTTATCACATAGAGTGAAGGATAAAAGCATTTGACTCATTACCCAACCAGCTACTTATACTAAACAGTTACTTTTGACCCATTACCCAACCAACTACTTAATTGTTTTTCCTATATATACATGTCTTTCCTGTGTTTCCACTATTTGTATCATACTCAAATCCATATTTTAAACATAAATAACACAAATGACGAACCTCTTTATAGAAAACATCAAAGAATTATGCTAAACTGTAAATGAACTGTACTTAATAAACAAAATACACAAATGACAAAGATGAAAATAAAAATAATGACAATCATAATAATATTCAAACAAAATACACACGCCACATAACTGAATTATACACAACAAAACAGGAAAAACTGCAAACGACAAAGATGAAAATAAAAATAATGACAATCATAATAATATTCAAAGAAATTAATGGCAATAACACAAGTTACCATTCTGCCTTCCTTACATTCCCATACAAAGCACCATTAGGAACCAAGTCCAAAGAATCATTTAAACCTTCTACATAATCTCGTTTGACCTGCAAATGGTGTACTCTATTAAGCATAAAAATATCAGTTAAGACCAACTTATATAAAATATTTCTATAAAATAAAACCTTTAGCCAATAATATGAACGCTTTGATGAAACACCCATACTTTCAATAATGTTTCTAGTATATTTTTGATGCATCTATCCAGAATTAAAAAAATGTTCTTGTTAATGTTTTGAGTATGAAACTTACAAAGCACCTTCAATTAGTATGGTTGACAATATAAGAGAACCTATTTGTCATAACATATGAATGTGTTCTCATTCATCCTCGTCATCATCTTGATTGTTACCTTTGGTATGCTCTAGTGATCATTATACATGTCTGCAACCTGAAAGTAATTACATAAAGCAAACCTAAACATAGCATCATAAAACTATTAGAGTACTTAATGCAGATGTGGAGATCCTGTAATTAAAAACACAGTTAGAAAACCAGAAAATAGAAAGACAACAAAGCGTTTACTTAATCCATTGATTCAAAAGGGCTCAGAGAAGCATGTGTTTGATGATCAATTTTTGTACTTTTAATTAATTTTGCATAACCCTAAACATCTCTCTTTAACCTCATTAATAAAAACAAAATATGTCACAAAACCCTAACCCTAAATTCTTGATAACACAGTTTAACAGCTAAACAAACATTAAACCTTCAATGAGAATGAGAACATTGACCTCAACTTTAGGATTACGTAGTGATCCAATAGCTTCCTGCAAAAAAAATGATAAGCTTATTAGTGTTTCATTAGGGTTTTGGATTGAGAAAAAAGATATAGTGTGTTAAGATTTATTGTCCAACGATTTTTTATACATATCTTATGAAAATCAATTCCTATATTACCTAAAAAGATAATTTATATTATATACAGGATTTAGATTAGAATTAATTATTTATGTAATTCAAACTTATATATTTTAAGTTGCAAGATATAAACAAAAAATCATCTAGTCTAGTGGTTATGTGATTTGTTAATATCACAAAGGAATCAGGTTCAAATCTTGTTCTTGACAATTTAAAAAAATGAATTTTAGGGGAAAATATTAGAGCTATTCTACATCCACAAAGGAAACCACAAAGAAACATCCACAAAATGAGGTTGCATTTTTTGATTGGTGGCATTTTTTGATTGATGGCTTTTCAAATAATTTCTCTCTCTTATCTTTGATTAAGTCAATCAAAACATGACACCTCATGTTTGTGGATATTTCTTTGTGGTATTTTTGTGGATGTAGAATATTCCAAAAAATTATATTGATGACATGGCATTATGATGTGGCATTATGGGATGCCAAGTGGAATTATATGTGGCATGCCTCCTCTTATATATAATGTGTGTGTGTATATATATATATATATATATATATATATATATATGGGCACATTATATTGAGAACTCATTTTAAGCACAGATTATTACAGAACTCTTTTTAACCAATCAAAATTTAGTAAATATTAAATATTTTCATTTAATTGAAAAGGGTATATTAGTCAATCATATTTTTTTCTTTTTTCTTATTTTTTAAATAAAAAATGTTCTTTTAATCCCTTATTTTTCAGAATTAAAAAAATATTTTTTTACACTTTTTGTATGTTTTCAATTTACAAAATTTTTAAATCCCTAATTTTCGGAATTGAAAAAATATTTTTTCTTAAAGTTTTTTCTCTCCAACAAACAAGTTTTCAAAAAGAACAAGTACATATATGTTTTCTTAAAAAAACATAAATTTATATGTTCATTGTATATAATTTTTTTAAGCATTAAAGCTTGAAGCTTTTTTGCTTAAGAAAGTAATCTCGCATATTTTTTTAGTCTAAATATCGTAAACTTCAAAGTTTACAAATCTACAATATTAACTTTATACATAAGACATCTAAATTTGTAACAAACAAGAACATAGATATTATATACAAAATTTGATATCAAGTATAATACAATCTAAAAACAAATGTGTTCAAATTCATTATAACATATGTGCACGTTTTCTAATAACATAAATGCACGGCTTTCGAGAACATAAATGCACGGCTTCGAGAACATTTGTGCACGCCATCTAAAAGCAACACACCGTCTTTCCTATATGCACGTCTTCTAAAAACATATATGCATGCCCTTTCGAGAACATGTGTGCAAAACTCATAAAAACACAAGTGCATCCGTTGATCATCTTTATTATACACCATCTTTCGAGTCATTCACACTAAAACAAATAAATAAAAAACAAAAAAAAAACAGTTAATATCAAATTATACTATGTTAAATTAATTGTAACACGAGTTGATAAAATAAAACTTCAACAAAAACATATATGTACCGGACTATCATTCGTGACCCGTGACAAGCGAACGAATCAATGACTAGCCAACGTTTTATGATAAACCACACAACAATGGTGCACCCTATGTTCTTACTCCACATAACTAGTCTACTTTTATATGTCGTTAAATACTGAATCAAAACCCATCTATTAAGAATCTTAGTAATTCGTATAAACCATTTTATGTTAACTTAAAAATAAACTAATTATTTCTAATAAAAAACTAAAAAATAAACGAATCATTTTATCAAAACCAAACATGTAGTTCCTATAAACCAGTTTAACATTTTTGACTTTTTTCACTGATTTCCATGATCAAACAAAATCAACAGCTACCGTTAGAGCTTTTATACCCTTGCAACCAAGTCAAAACCCTTTATTACTTATTGCAGTACAATCAATGTACACTTGTTCCTCCAAAAATGTTTATCAATTTTGCCTTAACTTTGTCAATGATGTCAAGATCTTGAAAGCCTCAATGACCTGCTCTAATTTTTTTATATATGTATTATGTGCCGCCAACTTATAAAAACACAATTAATTAATTTTGTTACTTCAAACATATATTTACCTGTACTTTAGACCCGAATGTGGATCGGGTCAATATATTCAGATCTGAAAAAAATCACCACATGCATGATCGCTTTAGATGTCTTCAGATTAGTTTAATCAAACGCATAAGAGATCATTTTTTTATTATATGAGAAGAGGGTGGTGATGAAGATTAAATAACCGGTGGCGGGGATGGAGGAAATAAGAGGCACGGAAGGTTAGGGTTTGTGTAACCTAATTATGTGGAAGAGTGTGAGGGAGAGATAGATTAGATTTAATCTCTGCAAACTAATTATGTAGAACATTTGACTTTTCCTTAAATTATGGACATGTCATCCAAATAAACCGACGTTTTTTTGTTTATTGAATTTAATATAACTTATGAAATGTTAATAGTGCCCTTTTCCCTTTATAAAGCATTACCATGTTTTCATTTTAATTACCAAACTGCCACATAAATTTTAGCCATTGATCTACTAGCTCAGATTCATTTTAAAAGTTTTGTAAAGTTCTACACCTAAAATGGGTTCTCAATATAACACTTCAATATATATATATATATATATATAGAGGTGAGATCAAATAAAAAGACTATTTTTCATGAGAAGGATAAGAAGGATTATACACCATTGATTTAAAATCAATGGATGAGATTAACTATCATCCTAACTAACTATTAAGGGCATAAAAGTAATTTTAGGTAATCACATCTTAGAGTGACATGTGTCACTTTTTAATTAAAAAACCGTCTTTATTTTTAAATTGAAATATCTTTTTATATATTTATTTTTTTATGATATAATTTCACCATATTTTCTAAAATTTTGTGCTCTTTAATTCAACATCCATTTTGATATATTTTTATATATTTTTTTTAAGCAAAGTCATGATACTCACATTTATCGCCTATCCATGACGTTAGGAGAGGAGATTCAACATGATATACAGGTGGCCCGGTTATAGCGACAGGTTCATTTTAGAGCCAGTATATGGTTGTAAAGCGAAACTCCTTTCTTTTATTGCCATTTTAAGTTTCACATTGCTCAAACAAGAAGTAGAAGGATGTGGAAACAAAGTAACTATTAAACCAATGTGACCAAAATAATAAAGATAATACAGGTAGAATATTGTTATTAACGGAGGCATATAAACGCAGTAGCGCACCAGCAAAATATTTCAGTTTGTACTTGTAAGATGAGCTGATGAAAACGGAAATGAGGCGAGCAAGTATTTGCAGCATAATGATTGTTTTCCTTGCCATTTCAGTGGTGGCAGATGTACAATTCCTCCCCTGCTGCCAGGAAGGCATCAACCTCGAGTGCTGCTCTACCACCACCACCGTCGTCACCACCAAAGATGATAACTATCCACCCAACATGGTTTTCTTTCAGGCGCAACAACAACCGTGATTCACCACTTCACACCCACCCTAATAATGAAAAAGTTCTACTTTTAGCAAATTGTAAACGTCTTCCTGTTAATTTGTGGTATCATATATATCATGTAATATGAATCTTCGTAACACCATTTCTTAACATCGATGACAAATTCTCTCATCAACAAGACCACTCATTTATCGCAATTTGATACATCATATATGCATACTCTAATTATAGCTGATATTTTCATCATTATGTACTAGAAATTCACATAATATATCGAAAACAAAGTAACTTTGTAAAAGAAACAATTCTAGAAATTAAGTTCAGCAAAAGAACTTCCAACTGTTGCAATGATCAGAGTAGTCACACAAAACTGCAGGTAAAACTTGCAGTAAATCATACCAGTATGCGCAATTGCACTACAACGTAAGATGACAAAGCTGCAAGTAACGAGTTAAAACCCCAATACTGACATTGTTGATGGCTTATATTACTATAGTTAAGGTTTTTATATGACCTTCAAACTTTCAAAGGAACAATAAGCATCAATAAGATTTTAAAGAACATACATGCAGCCATGCAGGTGGGGTGCTAGAAGTTGTTTGAACATATCGGTTCTAAAATAGACTCAGGTACTTAACAAACCCATGTGTTACAGGATTCCAAGTTAATCGATCAATTTTTCAACCACAAACGGTTCAACTGACGTTTACTTTTTAAAAGAAAAAGATAACATAAATGGCAACTACTACGAAAGAATTCACAAACGCGGTTCATATGGTACCATTCTCATCAATGCTGAAAATTTCAAGTTACAACCAACAAAAAAGAGACTAATCTAAACCCTTCCTTGCCTTTAATTCGTTTCCTTAAATCTCCCCAAGAAATATCTGTTTATCACTGCTGCTAGATCCTATGATAGGTTCAGTAGGGTGAAAGACACACTCATTGACTGAGCCAGTGTGGCCAGGAATCTTAAAGATTATGTTTCTATGAGCGGTCTCCTAAATATAAACCATCCGATCAGAACTACCAGCAGTAACCTTGCTAACATCAGGAGCAGCTACACTTGACCAGGTTCTGTTCCACGTTGTGCTGCCATTTTAAGTTTCACATTGCTCAAACAAGAAGTAGAAGGATGTGGAAACAAAGTAACTATTAAACCAATGTGACCAAAATAATAAAGATAATACAAGTAGAATATTGTTATTAACGGAGGCATATAAACGCAGTAGCGCACCAGCAAAATATTTCAGTTTAAATGTGTCCCTCCATTATCTTGATGCATACGGACGCAAATCCCATATACAAAGGGTACAATCCATCCCATTGGTAAGAAGGTAAGAGCCATTAGGGCTTAGTTGCATACCCGTTATCATATTCTGATGACCTTCAAGAGTCATGGTGACCTCGTTTCTCCTCAGATCCCACACCTTGACAACATTGTCGATTCCACCACTGTAGATCTTGTCTGAAGTATCAGAGAAGGCGACAGCCGTGACCTGGTATTTATCCGAAAATGTATGGATAGCACCCCTTTGACGCAGATCCCAGAGCTTAGCAGTACCATCATCGGATTCCTATGAAAACGAATGCACATTTAGACCATTTTAATGCACAAAATAGTGTTATTTCATACAATAGAGTGCTTATTACCTAAGCATGTCACCTTTACTAACTTCGTATGAAAAATACTACATATTTAGACAATTTTTAATGCACAAAATAGTTTTATTCTCAACGATGGCACGCAAATAACGGTCACTTTTACCAGCATCCTACTTAAATTAACACACATTTAGACCATTTCTAATGCACAAAACAATGTTATTCGACACAACTCATGGTTATCTAAACGTGTTAAGTTTTACTAATTTCTTACTAAAATTAATGCACATTTAGACCATTTTTAGTGCACAAAAAAGTGTTATTTCACACAGGTCACGATTATCCATACGTATTTCACTTTTACTAAATTTCTACAAAAATTAATGCACATTTCGACCATTTTTTGCACAAAACAGTGTTATCTCAGATAAGTCACGATATCCAGACGTATCACGTTATGCTAATTACATACATAAATCAAATGCACAATTGCACTATTTTTAGTGCACAAAAAGTGTTATTTCGCACAACTCACAATCATCCATCCACATCGTACTTTTACAAACATCCTACAAATATTAATGCACATTTTGACCATTTTTTTGCACAAAACAGTGATCTTACACACAACTCACAATTAACCAACATGACACTCTCTTACTAACTTCCAACAAAAATTAATGCACATTTCGACTATTTCTAGTGCACAAACCAGTGTTATTTCACACAGCTCATGATTATCCAAAACTCGTCACATTTTTACTGACTTCCTAAAAATCTATCACACATTTAACATACATTTAATGCACAGAAGAGTATTATTTCATACAAATCGAAATTACCCAAACATATCACAATTTTTACAAACAATCTATAAACACTGATGCACATTTGGGCATTTTAATGCACAAAACATGTATAATTTCCTATCAATGGCTACAAGTAGTTCTCACTCTAATCAATTATAACAATCAGGGGTGTTTGGAATTGCTTATTTTTATGTTTATCTGCTTACTTTCTTAACAGAAGCAGTTTTATGTCATCCAAACTGCTTATAACAACGCACTTGGAGAAGGTGTTTAAATTTGCTTATTTTTCAACAAAATCCACTTATAAAAGCTATTAGGTTAAGAATTATGCATTATGGTGGAGAAAATAACTTTAATTTTGTACGACCATATAAGCACTTTGAAGTAAGCAGGTTCCTACATGCTTATCAAATACTGGTTATTTTACCATACTAAGTAAAAGTAGTCTAGATTTCAGGAGAACACAAAACTGCCTCTGCTCATTATCAAGCATATAGGTCGATAATATAAGCAAAATACTAAACACCTACTATTTCAAAATTTTCATTTTCAATACAAATATATCCAATCAATCAAACAAGTATTATAATCACATAAAAATCACTTATCATTAACTCCGTATAAACTTTAGCATCTTATACACTTATTAGAACCACACTTTTATACCAACGTACATCTACTTCTTACCTCCCAGTACCTATAGGTACAATACTATTTCACATAGTTACATACCTTTTAGAAATAAATATGTTTAAAGTTTAAACGCTCCAATAAGACAAGCGTTTGGCGTTAGCGTTTAGCTTTTATGTCATTTAGCATTCTAAACTATACCAAAGGCATTTATAAAACAAACAATTACCGGCGAAACTGGTACAACCAGCTGCTACTACTTTAGCTCATAGTCACACTATTAATTCAACACTTCAATATAATAAGCATTTAGATTTTCGTCATATTCCATCCTATAACTACAACTACTTTACCAAAGTAACGGTTATAAGACAAACATCTAACTAGTAGTGTCGGCTACTACTAGTTTTGCTAAACAAACTTGATTCTACACTTTTATCTACAACAATTAGCATCAATTCACTAACAAATACGATTACAAATTAGCTAAACATTTTGAGGCGACGTTACACATCTCGCACATCCTCACTTATGCACATAACAATCACTTTTCACCAATTCACTAATCACCATCAACTACAGCTACTTCACCATACACTTTTATTTAAAAAACAGTTACTAATAATTGGTAGTGCCAGCTACTACTAGTTTTGCCAAACATAGTTAAAACTATCCGTTCGACACTTCTGCCAGTTCTATGTACACACTTGATAACCACTACCTCTTAGCAACAGATTAGTTGTTACGTCATTTGAATTCTGTATTTCCAGATATTTGCTACTTTACCAACGACTTTTACAAAACAATCTGACATTTTGCATTGTAATTCTAGGACGTTTGCCGCCTAGTGTAAATTTTCGTCAAAAATCATGATTTGATGCACTTATAACTTGGCCTGAATTCCTACGAAAACTAATGTTCGTTTAGCTCGTTATTAATGCACAAACACGTGTAAACCAAGATCACGCTGATTTGGTGTACTTATAGTTTTGCTTAAATTCCTATGAAAAATAATGCGTGTTTAGCTCGTTATTAATGCACAAACACTGCAAACCGAGGTCACGCTGATTTGATGCACTTATAACTTTGCCTAATTCCACTGAAAACTAATGCGCGTTTAGCTCGTTATTAATGCACAAAATCGTGATTCACATTAAGTACATTTATAGTGAGAAAAATACACTATTTAATTAAAAGGCATGCTAATTACCTAAGCTGCCACTTTCTTATTTTTAACGCACAAACATGTGTTTTTTTTCAAACAAAGCTAACTAGATTACCTAAGCATGTCACTATAACTAAACTCATGTGACATTTACCCCATTTTGATGCACACAAGAGTGTTATTTCATACAAAGGCTTGTTGATTACCCAAGGATATCACTTCTACTAATTTCTTATCAAAAGTAATGCATATTTAGCCTATGTTTATGCACAAAACAATGTTATTTTATATAAGGGCGTGCTGATTATCTAACGATATGTATTTACTAACCTCTTATGAAAACTAATGCACAATTTAAACATTTTGATGCACAAAAAGTGTTATTTCACACAAAGGCATGCTTTAGACTGCTTTTAATAGCTGTTGCCTTAGATGCTTTAGACTGTCTCTGGTGTTCGGCCAACCGCCCCTATGAAAAGGGTACATAAGCAAGGCTTGTAAAGGTTCTGACAAATTAAAACATGATAGCATACACTTAGAAACAACATATATACCGCTTACCTTCTTAAACTCCATGTCGTTATTCGGAGCATTGTTAACAAACGCATACTCTCCGGTAGGCCCACTCAGTGCTTGATGGGACTGCAGAGAACCAGGAATACTCAAGCTTGGATTAGCTGTTTTTAGATGCTCTGGCCTTGAATTTATAGTTGACGCATTTTGGAAACTGTTATTCTGCTAAAAAATGTCATTGGACGGTTCTGGGTTCTGAAAGCTCAAACCACTCCATTCTTCCTGCACCCCTGTATCAGTACTTGAGGTTTCTTCGAGTGCCGACTGCATAAGAGCACTCCAACTCCTACTTTATAAAGAAGGAACAACTTGCGAATTATCAGTTTTATCTTCAAACATGTTCGCAAATCCTCCCAAACTGTTAACATCTGTATCGAATTAAAACTTATGTTCCATAGGATCCAAACCACTGACGTCCTGATCAATACCTTGTTCTTGACCCCTTCCAGATTCTTGCTGATCACTACCTTGGCTAGAAACCGATCCAAACATGCTCCTCTCCTGACACGTAACATTCAACTGATCATTCATAGAAGATCTACTAACTGTGTCAACTAACTCGCCACTGGATTTACGAGTATCCCCCAAAAACCGAGGAAAGTGCCTATAACCATGTTGAGGCGTAGGTATAGGAGTTCCTTCAATCAGCTGAGGTGTAAGACCACTTGAATGCAAAACTTGAATTTGGGACTGTAAATAAGGCAGTCTATTTTGAAACCCCTGGACCAAGTTGTTATTACCAAACATAAACATTTGTGACTGGATCCCGAACCGGTGTCCCACTTATTAAAGGTGCATATTGTGCCCCGGAGGCTTGCTTATTCAAAGATTGTTGATTTATTACATTTTGTTGTCTGGGATCGTTAACTCTTGGAGTTTCTTTTGCCTTTGGAGTTCCTCTAGCTGCTTAAACATAATTTGCCGCTGCAACATTTGATCTCATTAAAGTGAAAAACTGCTTTCAAGGCTGATGTTTTCCAATGCACCTTCTTAATGAATAAATTCCAAATTTGTTTACCCACAAGATCCCCTATTATATGCCACGTTGATATCTATCTATAGCGGATAAATAAATCGTGGATCAAGAACTTACGGATAACATCTGCAATATCCTTCTTACGAAACCTACATATTACAAGTCTTTTAATAAGAAATATAAACATAGAAACTATTATAGTGAGAAATACCAAAGAACATAGAAAAATCTAGCCATGTTAATTAAGCACCATTTATGTTTTCTCACACTTGCATGACAAATTATTAAACTATTACAATACAGCAAGAACTGATGTTTAAAATTAAAATGGTTCAACTTCACAACCATACCATATCATGTTGATTATCTAAGGATATGTGTTGTATTAACTTC
>BQNB010111601.1:3237-22318 GCA_026074375.1 Tanacetum coccineum | reverse complement strand
TAAGGGGTTTTAGTCCTTTAGGTGTCTAGATGTTGTACCTACAGCAGTTTTAAATGGGGATAACTTAATCATACGTTTTAAGTGATTCTTGAAATTGATCTAATGTAAAATGGGTCAAAAACTTGAAAAAGTTAATGGGTTTATGGTTAAGAATGATAAACTATGTGTTTGTGAGTGTTTACTTAAGTTTAAGCATGTTTAACTTCAAAAAGTTTGCTTAGTTGGGTTTTTCGTGTTTATATGAGTCGAATAAGTCTTATGTCAAGTTTTTGTGGTTAATTCATGTGGTAATTATGTTAGGATGATTCAATGATGTTAAGTGATCATGTTTGAGTGATTATTAATGCTTGTAAAAGGTGTAAAGTGTTAGTGTAAAATTTGCATAGGCGAATTATACATGATTAGGCAGGCGAACTATACACTATGTATTACACAGGCGAACTATACCTAGTTAAATGGGTGAACAATACGTTTTGATTAGCACAGGCGAATTATACATTAATACACAGGCGAATTATACACTAGTATTAAGACAGGCGAATTATACACAAATATATAGGCGAATTATACACATGATTCAAAATAGGCGAAGAATACATAAGTGTACAGGCGAACTATACACTTGAGTCACAATAGGCCAACTATACATATACCATAGTCGAACTATACATGTTTTTTTCTAGATGAATTAATCTCATAATCTGGGTAATAAAATCTCGTAATCAAATCTAAGTTTAATTAAGCCTTAACTTATCACTCAGTGATTAATTTAGGTCTAGTTTTTCCTTAGATATCTTTAGTGATTGCCTTGATTTCTATAGATTTAATATAGCTAGTGTGGTGTATGATTATGTGTTTCTCCTAGATTCATGTGTGACATTATTCTGCCTAGTATCTGTGTGCATAACTCTTTGTGTAAATCAGTCTTGCATTGTCTTTCAGTGATATATATTTGCTTGTATATGAACTGTATGTTACAAATCTTAGCAGAATCATGTCTTCCATTACTGCTCAACAAACCAAACTTGATCTGGAACTTGTTCCAAAGGAGAAAAGACTTGACACTGGAAAATGCAATAGAAGACTCAATCATGGAAAGATGCCTACATTTCAAGTTGTTTAGATGCTTTAGTTCTCACTCCATGCTACTCTGCATTTCTCATCACTGCAGATGTTCCAGAAGTCTATGTGCATTAATTCTGGGATTCTGTTTACAAGCATGACACTTTCTACAAATTCAAGATAGACAAAAGGAAGAGATTCAAACTCACTCTGGAAATCTTCAAAGATATCTTTAAGATCTGCCCTAGAGTTCAGGGTCAAGAATTTGATGCTCTTCCTACTGACGAAGAAATTATGTCTTTCTTAAGAGATATTGGTCACACTGGGGTAATCCATTCACTCAATGATGTTGTTTTTGATCAGATGCATCAACCCTGGAGAACTTTTGCTGCACTCATTAACAGAAGTTTATCTGGAAAGACAACTGGCCTTGACAAGCTTCGTCTCTCTAGAGCACAAATCCTTTGGGGTATGCACCATCAGAAGAATGTGGACTATGTTGAACTACTTTGGGAAGACTTCATCTACCAGATTGACAACAAAGCCTACAAAAAGCAAGAGAAGATGTACTACCCTCGATTTACCAAAGTTATCATTCACTACTTCCTTACTCAAGACAAGACACTCTCCTGGAGAAACAAGATCGGGATGCACACCTCCAAGGATGACTATCTGATAAACACTTTAAGATTTGTCTCTGCAAGAGAAGAAAATCAAATCTATAGGGCTATACTTCCTGAATCACTGACCAGTCCAGAGATGAAGGAAACCAAAGCTTACCAGATTTACCTTGGTTTTGCTACTAGAGCTACACCTCCTAAGAAGGCATGAAAGTTCAAGAAGTCAGCCTCTCCTAAACTCACCACTGTCCCAGTTTCAACAGAAGAACCTACGGAAAAGTCAAAGAGAGTAAAAAGACATGCAAAGAAGTCTACTCAGGCTCCAACAAGAGGTGTTGTTATTAGGGAAACTCCTGAGATGCCAGTGTCTAAGAAGAAGGAAAAGGTGGATGTTGCTAGAGGTAAAGGAATTGAGCTGCTGTCTGATGTGGCATTAAAAGAAGATGCTTAATTTGAAGAAGTTCGAAGGAAGAGCATGGGAGACTTTCACAAGACTCATCCAAGTGGTTATGGTACTGCTACCAAACCTACTTCAAGTGCTGCAATAATCAAACCTTCTGTTACAAATGAAGGAACTAGTGTTAAACCAGGGGTTCCCGATGTAAAGGAAGAAGAATCATCTGAAAGTGAAGCTAAGTCTTGGGGAAATGATGAAGATGAAAACAATAATGATCAAGACTCCGGAAGTGAAGGAAGTGATTAAGAAAAAGACAATGATGATGACAAAACACAATCAGACAATAAAGACGAGTCAGATTTCGAGCATGAAACTGATGAAAATGAATCTGGTTTCGAGTCTGATCAAGAAGAAGATAAATAAAAAATTAAAGATAAAAAAGAAGAGGAGGAGGAGAATGTCAAAACTCTGTCCAACGATTCTGATGATAAAGATTGTAGGATATTAGATATCATAACACAAGCCTGGATTAGAGGGTTGGCTGATTATAGAGAGAGAAAATGAAGAGTTCTAGTGAGAGAAAATCACTTAGTGTGTATTTGTGATAAAATGAACAACCAACCCTTCCCATGGCTAGAAAGGGTGTTTAAATACAAGAGTTTAAGTTCCCTAAGTGGGCTATGGAGTGGGCTAACATATGGGTAAAGACCCGGCCCAACACCATAAGTCATACGCTAACGATTAAACTACGAGCTATGCTATTATAGACAATACACGGGGTGACCAAGTCTTTTTCATAAACCTAACAATCTCCCCCTAAAGGAGGTCACCCTAGAAAATACAGTTTGAATTCTAGCATTCTAAGTCTTGATCATCTGACTTTAGCTCGTAATCTTTTATTCTTCATTCTTGATACCTTTGTACATTATGTAGTGATCATTGATTATGGTTCCATTGACTTGTGTGATCTTTGAGCTCTCTTTGAGATCATCAGCCACAACAAATCTCCAAATCATCCTTGTAGAGTAGTATTGCCTCTTTGTGATGTTGTAACCTTCGGACTGGCATGCTCACACTTTTCTGGATCATGATATCAAGCATTAAATTTGCGGAAGCTGTGTTGTAGGACTTTCAGTTATTATGATGTATTTGATTGGGAATATGAAGTGTGAGCATGGGGTTGTGAATTGACATGTCTCTTGCCAGCAGCTGCTACCGTCAGGATTCCTGCAATTATATGTTAGTGATAAACAAACGAAAGAGTCTTTGTTTACTTTTGTTGAATAAGGTTGCAAGAATCACGGTTCCCCGTTAATCAATATAAATACTGCCTGTGATCAGGTAGACTTCCGAAGAATCTCCTTGACAGGGTTTCGCAGTTGCGCTAGCCGTTCTCAAACTAGAGCGTCTCAAAGTAGACCTAACATGGACTGAGTGAATCAGTGAATTGAAACCCACTGATTGATGTGAAATTGATTTGAAAATCAAATGTGTATTACTTAGAAAAGAGATTTTGTGACACATTGAAAGTTTTTATGATATAAAATCAAATTTCATTAGAAACACATTTGTTTTGAAAGATTTACACATTCAACGTGCTCGAAAATCAGTTGTTGAGCACATCGAAAGCTTTTCAAAAATTACTCGTCAATTCACATACTGGAACAAGATTGATTCACTCGGAATCGCTCCATCGTTGCTTTCTAGTTGTCACAAGTTTGATCCTTGAGAGGATCTCACGAGTCACCTACCAAGAGCTTGTTTGATGTTGGATCTAGAAGGATTTCCATCTTCATCGTGAGTACTTTCGTATCACTCAGATGTTCTGGCAATACCATGAGGATAATGCGTAGGACTCTTAATGAATTACTTGTTTTCACAGTGTGTGAAAAACAAGTATGTTATGAATTAGTGTCCTAACAAGATTTGTTGATGATCTCTCGGCTCTAGACATCATAGTGCAATTTTAGTTTTTTTGAAGATCGGAGGCATGGAGCGGTACTGCCACCTTTTCCAATATCATCTAACTCGGAAGTAGAGAAATGATAGAAAATGTATTGATCTCCGTTGAGTAATGAACAAGAATCCTTTGAGGATCTTGAGTGGCTAGGGAGGGTTATGCATCGTATCACTGGGTCCATGATACTTGTCTTCAATGTCAGCAATCAACCATGTGATTCTGACAGCATATGTATTGACCCGGTTTCTGCCTAATGTTTAAGGAGGGCTGCTTTCTTTTCACCCTTTATCTTAATATTTCTTTTTAATTCTTCAACCCCTTCAGTGCTTACCGAGATTTCATTACTAGTACCTTGTTGGGTATGTTCCAGTACTAGCTCCATCTCAGTCCGTACTATACCCTTATTCACACATTACTCCTTTTGTAATCATACCTAAGGACTTCTACATTAACTAGTGGATTGTCCCTGGGTAGATCCCTCCGGCTTTGGCGGGATCATAGGAACGAGTACCTAACCTTACCATCCTTATAACTCTGATAAAGTAATTGCATGGTCGATCTTTTGGTACAGTTCACCTTCGCCCTAAAACCATTTGAAAATCAATCAAGGTACTTGTGATATAGATATCAAAGCCATTGTATCTTGATTGTTTTGATTATTTAAACACACTCTCCCTCAACAAGTGTGTCGATATTCGAAATTGTTTGGCACCTGGAGGGAGGAGTACCTGCTTGAGTCTTAATAGATCACATTTTTATCAGATTTAATATTTATATCACATTCTCTCCCCTGATAAAAAATTTCAAATCCTTTGAGATTTAAGATCTCAATTGATTTAAATATGTTAGAAAATTTAGGAGAAAATATGGTCTGATTAAATACAAGCCGATATTGGAACCTATATATGCACCCCCTCAATTAATAAGGGATTCTGTTAGTGTCAGCTATGATGAGTTTATAAATGATTTGGAGTTTAGCGAGAAACTCATGAAAAATTCATAAACTAACACATAACACTGATTACTACACTACTTATTGATTTACAAGGTGTATGTTACATAACAGATGATATTGACCTTAATGTTGGAATGATGAAATCATTCCATTCTCTTGATTAGTCGGTAGTCAATATCTTTAAACCTTCCACTAAAGAAGCATTCAAGATTCCTGAAGATTCTTCGGATCTTTAACATTCTACCAAATATCTCGATGAACTGTTGATTGTTGTGGTGGAGGTGGTGGTGGTGGTAGTGTTGATGTTGTTTCAGTTATCGCTGTAAAGCTGGAAGGAACATTCTCATTGGCCATGTTATCTGCACAATTCTATCAACAAAGATAGACAGACATGACAGATGTATGATGCTAGATGAGAATTTTAGCCATGGTTGATTGGCATGCCATATTTGATTCAGGTGAGATTAAATCACAAGCGGTAGACTTAAATCATCATCAAACCGCTACCTCGTAGCAGTTTTCCTTCTCATATATTAATATTCATATCATAATCAAACCGCTATCAGGAAATTTATCAAACCGTTATTTAGCAAAAATGACAAGCAGCTATCAAGAACATTCATAGCAAACCGCAATCAGGCATTTTCAAGCAAACAACTATCAATCACATGCAATTCAATCATATTTCAACTTTCAATTCAGGATCTTAGGGACCTAATTCCAACACAGAAAGTACAATCCTAAGCATAACACGAGTGCACAATCACTTAATCGACAACAATCAAACTGCAATCGACTAGCAAGAAATCAATCAACATTCAAAAATCATTCAATCAGATCATACAAATGCATGGGGATCATATTTGAACATCAAACTCGAATCATCTAATCCTAACAACCATATCCCAGCAATTCAAAGTTGGCAGATTTAGTCCCTGGGATTTCAAACTTCTTGTACTTACGGTATTAAGTATTTAGGGTTAAATAAGATTAGCAAATGGCACAACTGGTCCTTGAAGTTAAGTACGACTAGAAAAACATTTAGCAATATTGCACATAAGACCATATTTTCTAACTATGACCACATTTGGCTTCTTTGAGTTAGAATAAATTAACTCCCCCTCAAATTATAACCATATTTAAAATCGGTTCTGTTTAAGTATAGGATGATTTAATACGTCCGTTTGATGTCATAAAATTTGAAAAACACTCTCCCCCTTAATCGATGACCCGTTTTCTATTGAAAGAGCTGTAGTTATGGATTGAGTGTTAAGTTTTTTTATGAGAAATCTAGATCTGATTGATTTTCAAACAACACTTTTACCACAATGGTTAACACAAATAATTTTTGAAGAATCATAGAATAAAAATTATTTGGTTAGAAAGAAGACTTCTCTTCTGAATCAAGAAATAATGCACTGAAGCGTACATTAGATCGAGGGTGCACGGATATAAAGTAATCCATGCCCGAGAGAACTTAATCACCCGTTGTTAGGAACAACCGTATTTTTGGCGACATGCTTTCCTCATTTTGAAAACCAGGTTGCATATCAGAAATAATAGCAAGCCATAAAGACATGTTTTAAAAAGTTTAAACTTCTGTTCGAGCTTCATTTAAAGACCCGTGTCATTATTGAATGAAATTTCTAGGACCGTAAATGTTATTGATAAACGGAAGACATGTCTTGAAAAGTTTAAACTATTTTTGGTATTTTCTATTTTCTGATTTTTATGGATTTTGTTGGTTTTATATTTTTGTATTTTCTTTTCTGAGTAGAAAACTGTACATATTTTACTAGGATACTTGAAGCAAATCCGTTATCATCCTGATCATAATCCAGAAGACGTTTTGAGTGTCTCTGCTTCATATACTCTTCATTCAAGCGCTAGTGAGAATGAATTCAAAATCGTTCTACTGGGCAGTGCTTATGTGAATATATCCGCAGTTGATACTTATGTCCTCACGAAATACACTCAACCAACTCCCTTTTCCAACTTGTTCTTGATGAAAATGATGTCGGATGTCAATTTGTGTTTAGTCCTGGGTACTAGGACGAGTTGTTGCAGCAGAGAGCTATGGCACTCTTGTTGTCACAATACAGAGGGATGTGATTGTATGCAAATCCATAATCTGATAATTGAGACCGCATCCATAGGACTTGGACACAACCTTTTCTTTGTCGGTCAATTTTGTGATTCAGATCTTGAAGTTGCCTTCAGAAAGCACACATGCTTCGTCCGAGACTAGATGGTGTCGAACTTATTTAAAGAAGTAGTGCACGACTGTATACACCCTTCTGTTGAAGATATGATGATGTCCTCTCTTTTTTTTTACTGTCTAATAGCCACCAAGAAACAAAAATCTAGGTTATGGCCATCGCCGCCTGAATACTTTTTTTTAAAACTTTGGCACCTCAATGTTCTTGCTCGTAAAAGATCATGTTAGAGGCGTACCTCAGTTGAAGTTTTAGAAAGGATCATTTGTGCTTCATGTATGCCAACTTAGAAAAGAGCAGGAAAAGCTACCACAAACCCAAGACGATTAACACCATTCTGAGTTTTATACACACCCTTCACATAGATTTATGCAGACCGCTGAGAGTGCAGAGTATAAATGGGAAGAAATACATTTTGGTAATAGTCGATGACTACTCTAGGTTTACATGGGTGAAGTTTTTGAGATCCAAGGATGAGACTCCCGCTTTTGTAATCAATCTGTTAAAACAACTTCAAGTTGGTCTCAACAAAACTGTCCGGTTACGTGCGGACTGATAATGGCACCGAAATCTATTGATTATAGATTATGAATGATTACTTTTGAAGGCTCGTTGGCATTAACCCTACGAGATACATTCTGAGAAAACGCTCAGCAGAATGGGTTGTTGAATGTCGGAATCGCACTCTTGTTGAAGTGCTTGTTAACAATGCTGATATTCTCCCAAACGCTCTCCTTGTTTTCTTTGGTCAGAAGCCGTTTATGTGGTGTCTAGGCTACTGCTTTTTACACCAAAAACCGATCCCTAATACATGCTCTTCACAACAAAACCCCATATGAACTAGTGCATGACAAGAAACCGGATCTTTCTTTCCTACGTATATTTGGGGCTCTCTGCTACCCAACAAACAACAGCGAAGATCTTGGCAAATTGAAAGCTAAAGCAGACATTGGGTTCTTTGTTGGTTACGCACCAAATAAAAAGGGTTACAGAATCTACAACAAACGGACCCGACAAATCATGGAAACTATTCACGTCACATTCGATGAGCTGACTAAGCAAACGGCTCCTGTACACTCTAGTCCAGGACCCGTACATAACCTTTGAACGAATGTGGTCCTTTCTCGTTCTAGGATCGTAACCTAATCCTCATCTGCAGCTCCTTATGTATCTCCTACCAATAAGGAACTGGAGATTTTGTTCCAGCCTATGTTTGATAAATATTTTGAGACTTCCACGGTTAATCGTCTGGTACCCCCTGCTTCTGCAGCTCAAGCTCCAGTCAACCCTACCGGTCCATCAGTATCCATCCCCATTGATTAAGAGGCACCATCGGGAAGTCATTCACCATCAAGATTATATGCTACAGGGGCAATAGTTTCTTATAGATCAGCTGGCATACAGTCACACTTAAGAGCAGTAGACCTAACTAAAGGGCACGGTCTTCCTAAAGGGAGAAGTCTTCCAGTGGCTTCCATTGTTTTGTAGGCAAGACCTTAGGTGGAGTATTCCTAGTTAAAGGCCACTGATCTCCTAAAGTTAATAGTCTGCCAGTAGGTCGCCACTGATGGCCGATAGTGGTAAACAATTTCCCTGTGGCCTTCCAAACTTGCTTAACTTGTTTAACCCGCCACACTTTAGTGGCAGGGGATTGCTTCACAAACATCTCAGAGCGCACAACACATTGATCATGATTAACAGAAATTAAGCATTTGTTACAAGTTTTGCAAGAAGTATTAGAATTCGATTAAGTTTCTGTATGCTTAAGCCTACTACTAGAATCAAACATGATTCTTGTGTTTCTCATTGGACTTAAATTATCATAGAATGTGCTTCTACTATGTTTTTCAAGGCATTATAGCTTGCAAGGTCCCTTTCTGTCTTTGTATTGCTTTAGGCTTTGACCTGCTAGCTGCTGAAGG
This sequence comes from Tanacetum coccineum, assembly GCA_026074375.1. NCBI lineage: Eukaryota > Viridiplantae > Streptophyta > Magnoliopsida > Asterales > Asteraceae > Tanacetum > Tanacetum coccineum. The sequence continues at coordinate 13,186 of BQNB010111601.1, read as the reverse complement.
CACCTTTTACTCCATGATGGATGTGAATCAATGAGCATTATTCAATTTCATTTTTGGTGCTTCAAACTTGTGTGGTGTGTTTTAAGTTGAGGTTTCACATGGTTCGACAAAAGACAAATTGTTTTTTTAAAGTGAATTGTAGAGGCATTACTGTTTATCGCGAGGTGCTAAAGTCTTAGGACAGTGCCTATTACATATGTAACGCTCCTTGAGAGTGTTTAGTGTAACGGCAAGCAGATGGAAAGAGAGGTACTCCACATGGGTTCCTTTCCACCTTAGCGTCCTTACTATATCGAGAAGTTTTACATTTTCTACTTAAGGTGTTTGATTAGTGTAGATGCCACTTCCGATTTTCTTAGTTAGGGGAATTGGTTCAAACATCTATAGGATATCTACCAGGAGCAAGCACTTTAGGTTTACTATCAGGTATAGTGACACATTTGGAATTATCGTTAAGTTGAGCCTTAACGGTTTTAATTTCAGATAACAAAGAGTTGTTCTGGTCAGTAGTTTTGGCACGCGTTATTTTAATTTTTAATTAAATCATACTATTCCTATTAATGCTGCTTAAAATTTGCATTTTCTGCCCTTAAAGCGTTCATTGAGATCGTTTGAGGATATTAAGCTTTGCATGTTAAATCTTTGTTTGAGAATACTAGGCCTTAAGCCAAAAAGTGGGATCTGGCAATCACTTTTCTTTTCTTTGTTAAGCCTTGAGAGATTTTATTCCTTTAATTCACGAATCATATTGCTCGACTTTGAATTCTGTTTCATTTAGTTCCTAATCACAACAGTGATTCACAATGAAGGAGCATCCGAAGACGTCATGACTGTTTTTGTTATCAAAGTTCTTTGAGATTTTGATACTTTAATTGTAAGTTACAGTGTTCAACTTCAAGTTTGGAGAAATATTTTATCTTTGAGTCGTGATCATATTTTGTATCTTGTTTCTCAGACTTAAAACTTTTAGATTCAAGGTCTGCAATACCGTTCTGAAGCAATAGTGAAAGCATCATGCATGTCAGAAAATCTAGAAACATTTATACAGAATAGTAGCAGTATAAAACACATCTCTTTGCGACAAGCATTCAGCAATTAAGTTTCATTTGTGATGAGAATTAGTTTTCCGTTCAATTCACCAAGATTTAATTCTATCTCATTATGGTCCACCCAGCTTCCAAATTTTCAAAAAAGACTTTTCATTGCCTAACTTCAGTGACAGAGATTTTTAAACTCGTCAAAACTGTTATGTGAGTAGATTGAAAAATGGAATTACTTCTGGTTAAGTAATACATTTAGTTTGTTCAAAACCCTTTCGCCTTAAGTTTATACCATTGGTGTGATAATGCTTTTTACAAGTTTCTAAAAATTCACAAAAATAGTTGAGTGATTACCATACAGACAATATTTTACTTGTCTTGTAGTTGAAGGGGTTTTGAGGACAGATGGACCGGTTTATTGGGAGGTACACAGTCGCAGTGGCCAGGAAGGCTAGGGGCGGGGGCTGGGCATTGGCTCTTTAGCTCTTCGGCCGTTCGTTTTCTAGATCCACTGACCACTACTTACTCGGTGTGTCAGTGGAGTCGTGTGAGGGGTGAATGTTTGTCCATAAAAAAAGACTTTCTTTAGGAGGTAATTAGGGGGTGTAAGGTTCATCCCTTTTTTTTCCACACAGTCAGAGTCATAAGATTTTCGCGCATGCGAGTTGTATTTCTTGAAGTCCTTGCTAGTTAGGTTCTTCTTCAGACGATGGAACCAATTAGCCGATACACATGATTAGTCTTAGCAGTTCTTCACATCATATAGTGTCAGTAGGGACCTTTTTGGCCAGCCGCGTCGGTAAAAGTTTGGGCACCTTAACACATTGTGTGTGTGGTATACACCCCTGAGTAGGATTAAATCATATACGAGCGAGTAGTTTGTAATAGGATCTGATCTTGGTGAGTGAAGGTCTTTATTTTTACGAGTTTTATCGTTAAGGTGTTTCGATGGATCATAAAATCTAGTAGGAATTTGGACTCTTTCTGTGAACTCTTGTTTTCTAAGTCGTTACCGTTTCTTCAAATATCTTGTTGTCTTTCCATAGTTGGAATTAAGTTTGCAAACTTGACAGAATGATAGTTCTTTTTTTAAAGATTTTCTTCTTTTTATTACGATTTTGAACCAAGCATTAGCATATCTTTGATCATCCATTCGCTGTTCCACGTTCACAGTCAAACTAACAAACTTAGTCGTTGTCATAATGGCAACTTGATCCTTGTAGATCTTTAAGTTCAGTGGGCTATTGGTTATGAGGAACGAAACGCATAATTATCAGACGACCAAATACATCATTTAGAGCGGGAAGATGCACAACTTGGTACAACATAAATGTTAGTCGACCGACAAATATTATTCATATGGAATAAATTACTTGTTACCCATATCGACACTGTTGAGTCATAAACATTTGCCTGTTATACTATCATTATTGAATCTCTATGTTCGTCTGATTAGTAACATTTATGATCAATAGCATTTTCAAGAATATGTACCTCAGATAAGATGAGCATTAGATGGGGGACCAAATTATGGATTTGATAATCACGGACTGAGGACAAATTGGCTTGATATATAGATTGGAGCAGGTTTCGGTTCATCATCAACATCTGAATCAAAATGTCCATTCATCACCTGGAAGAATAGTTGTCTCATTCAGCGCTAAACGTCTTGGGACTGGTTGATTATCCAAATCTACATCAAAGGTGTTTCCTTGTTCACTAGCCATAAAGAGTAGTTCCTCTTCATCACAGAACGTTGCACCTGTTTGTCTGTTTGGGCTTGGTCAAGCAGCTCTTGTGATATTGAGTAAGTGTCAGAATTCTGGGTGTGTGCTTCTAGCGCATGTACGCGCGAGTGAGGCAGATGATGTGTCGCCAATCTCATTTACACATTATAACACTGACCAGTTTTCCTTGACCTGCTATTGCATTCCCAGCTCTATTCTTGTGGCCCCTTGCCTGCAGCGACCATTTCCCCGGAGCAAGATACCTTGATTCTGATTAAGCGCTCTTGAAACATTCTGAACGAACAACCCGACCATCCTTGAATGGGTTGTTGATTTCGGGTGTATAAGAGGTTCACAGTTGATTGTTCTGCTGAGGAAGTGTAGCTTTGAATGATTTGGGTAAGAAGTGCCATTTGTTTGGTTAGGTTGTCAAGTATTTCATCAGTTTGGGTGTATCCGGAATCAATTTGTGATGTTTCAGGGAATTGTTGATATTGTAGTGATTGATGATTTGTTGATGAAGAAGGATATTGATGAGATTGGACATGTGATGATTGGGCATGAGGTTGGACAGTTGAAACAAATGCAAGTTGATCATTGGTAGCAGGAGTGATTCTTTCAATAATCAGTCGATCTTGTGCAGCATGCTTCTCATGTTGTTTTATGATATTGACATACGTTGTTGTGATTGTCTCTTTCAGAACCTTGTTACGTAACGGCTGTCACAAACTATCCTATTCAAGGGACGTGTTGTTGTACAATAGGAGTTCGTTGGATATTAGTCATTGTCATTTGATATCTCATGTCATTGACAGCTTTGAAAATCGAACATAGTACTCATTGATGTTTTCTTTAGGAAGCATCTTGAAACCGCTCAAATTCATGTACAAACTATGATTTCTCTGTCTTCTTGGTGAGCTCAGAACCTGCAAAGAGCATTGTTGACGTTTGTTCCCAAATTGCTTTTGCTTCAATGTTGTGATTGATGAGCTTGTAGATATCTTTAGGTAATCCTTGAAGTACAATATTGGTTGCACGGACATCTGCATCGTATCACTTCTTCTCCGTGTCAGTTAGATCCTCATATGTACGAGGCCTTTCTGGTCCAAGTAGAATACTTCCCTCAGGGGTAGTTCCAAGCTCAAATGGTCCTTGATCAATAGACTAGAGAATTAGCAATCCATTTTCCTTTCTTCTACAGTACAATCGGATTCGTTGTGACCATGATTCGTTATCAGTCATATCGAGCATATGAGGGCGGGTATCGGAACCGGTCGCTTGAATATCATCTGAGTTACTAGACATGATTATTTGATTGATTGTTTTATGATAGACTTTGGATCGGTACAATGATTAGTGATTGTATGTTAAAAGTGATGATTGTTTGTTGATATAGGTGATATGTTGTTTGTTTGTGATTTGGTTTGGTTTGGTTTGATTAAGTATACGAGATGCACTATACAAATCCCATGTAACACCCCCATTTTTACATATAGCAGTGGAAGCTAATCTGGGGTATTACTTCAAGGTACAACAGTCATAATCATAGAAAACGAATCAAAAAGAGTCGTTTATGAAAATAAGTTATCATTCATTATTTCTTCAGAGTTTTTACAAACGAGAGGTTCCCAAAATCTATACAATAAAGTTTGAATGATAACGGTTTTTCCATCTTCGTGTCCTCGTCACTCCGTGCCATTAGTTACCTGAGATAAAACATGCTAAAAAGTCAACACAAAGGTTGAGTGAAATCCATAGGTTTAAGTAATAAAATTTGAATGCAAATGTGATATTTGGGTTACGTTGATATACACCCAGTATTGAAAACATAATTTATTATTGCCATTAGCTCATGAATCCGATGCCTTAGGTTATAATGATAATATTGCCCCTGCGGGCACCTTTGCATAATACCCGCGTGATTTCTAAAGAATGTTTGGTGCAATCTGGTTTCACGTAACTGGGTACACCACGGGGAGCGTTCAGCCTCAAATATTTATATTCACAAACATTCGGGCTTACTACAGAGTGTAATTAACGGTTCATGATTATGGAGACTTAAAGGCAAAGCAGTTACTTAGGCAATAGTAAATTGAAATAGCATGTAGAAATAATTGCATTCTTGTGTATTAGCATGATCTCCCTCGCGTGTTTATAAAAAATTGGAAAATGGAGGCTAGGAACTCACCTGAATCAGTTATAGGGAAATTGGATTGTATGTATAGGGAATGAAAAGTACGACTTCAATACGGCAATCACAAACAACCTGGGTTAATATTATGGCTAGTCTTAGTTTGCATTGTATATACATAGTTTTCGGATATCGATGTTGGTTTTGATATAATAAATTATCATAACACCGTTAGGCCTATCATAGATCAGAAATCATTAGTAAACGTTTGAGGAGCTAGGGCACTTTAAATCGTAAACCCAACAACTCAGTCAGAACGTAATACCAAGATGAACTCCTTAATATGAAGCTCCCTAGTATTGTGGTATGATATGGATTACGGGGATATGATTTTTAAAGTACATGGATGTATGAATGATATAAGGAATTGAAACATAAAGAACTGGTTTTAAGATTTTATTCAATATCTAGAGATGTAGCACGAGGAGCATTAATTAAAGTTATGTCTGGTAATGTTTTGAATATGATTTTATACTTTTTCAAAATGTTACATTTTAGACCTTGGGGTTTGGAAAATTGCAAGTAGACCCTTGGGGTTTGCATTTTTACGACTTTGGTCCTTCAACTTTTATTGATATACCAAGTAAACCTTGTACTTTAAAAAGTGACATAATAGACCCCTATAGTTATAACTTTGATAAAATGACACTTTTAGTCCTTTTAGTTATAAGTTTCTGAAATTTACGATATATACCCCTTGCATGGATTATAATTACAAAACATGTCCAAATTGCCATGCAAGCTTAATTTAACATTTCAATAGTCATTTATAAGTTATAATAAACTAAAATATGAAGATTTAACACAACATAATTAATTTAACGATTCGTTAAGCTAAAAGTTAAAACGGGTCAAATTAGGGTTTCAAAATGAAAACGCGCGGGTTTTAAGGTCAAATTCTCTTATAACTTATCAAAGTACTTATTTTAACATTATAATAGCTTATTAGGATTGATTATAACAAAATTTTATAAGTTTAGCCCATAGTTTAAGTAAAAACATGAAATTAGGGTTTCGGGTGTACGGTTTTGGATCAAAAAGGCATAACACTTAGGTTTTTGAGTTCAAAGCTTTATATTATGATTTTATCAAGATCATATGAACATTATGACGTTATGAAAGCAGAACATAAGCTTAGAGAACCTGGTTTGAGCTTATAGCTTGGAAACGGGTCAGAATCGGGACTTTCGGCTTCGTACGGCTAGAGTAACGACTCTCGGGCTTCGTTTTCTTCAAGGCTTCACTTCTTGAACGTCTTTTATGATCCTAGGATCATATGGGAGCAAAGTATTGCTGCATTAAGGGTTATGGTAAGAAGATGGGGGGGTGCGAGTTTCAAATGAACAAGGATGGCTTCTATTTATACTTGTGCGAGTTCAAGACGAGTAAGCAAAGCTCTATCTCTAGTCTAGACACATGTACAAGCTAGGAATGAAGGTTTTGAAGCTATAAATGCAATGGTGGGAGGTCTGGTAGTAGCTTGAATGAGGTGGCTTTCTCTTCTTGCTGTCGCGGCTGAATGGAGCAAAAACAAGCACATGGTGCCTTCATTCTTGACCATGGAGTGGTCAAAGCTGCTGGGTAAGCTGCTATAAAGGGTCTAGAAGGTATCTTGGGTGGTCATTTGCACATGGTGAGAGTTTAAGTGGGTCAAAATGAAGTTAGAAAGGGTGCGGGTCAGAATTGAACTCAGCATGGTTTTCAAGAGTTTTTCTTAGGTACATTGTATATATAACGATCATGGATATATGAAATAGGTTGTCAAGGTCTGGGATTAAGGTAATTAGCAAGATTAGGAATTGGTTTGGGTTAAAACGGATTAGAATTAAACGGATTAGAATTGAAGAAATGAGGTCACGGGTTTGATTAGGGCACGTTTAAGGGTTTCATTGACTGTTCTGGCTTATATTTTGCATACCTCTTAATTAGGAATGATGAAAAACAGATCCTAGAGCAACTTAAATAAATTGTATTATCAATGAGTTTGATTGTTGGTTTTTAGTTAAAATGGGTAGAAAGTTGAAAGAATAAGCCGAAGCTTGGAATTAGGGTTTTAGGGTTTTGAATTCTGGGTTTTGAATGCAAAAAGAGGAATGAAAGACTTATGAATGGAATATTAGGGTTCATAATTGTAAATAGTATAGCGTAGCATTGGAACAAAAGTAGTTAGTGAAGACGCGCGATGCGTGTGCGAGATCCGAGCAAGTGTAAAACGCTATTTAGGGATTAAGCTTAATGACTTGTATACTGAGCTTTTAAGGAATTGTACTTTGATTAAAGATGGTATTTTATATTTTAAATGAGATGTTTTATATTTCTTGTAACATATACTTTTATTATCTTGTGCATTCACATTTATTTTGACCTTCCATGAAATTAGGGTTTAGAGGCACCCGATAACAGTTTAAAGCCCGTTTTGATAGGATGTTGCAAATGGTACCTTATAGGAATAATGTACCTTGTAATAATGATATTATGATATTGACTTGACATATATGAAGATAGGATTGCCATATGAAGGTTGCCTGAGTCCGTTAACTTTAGTTATGCAGGTTATATTGCATATTGAGATATTGGCAAAGAAACTAAATGGTAATAAATGCAAAAAATTTACCTGAAAGGAGTTCATATATAATTGATAGATTGTACATCATCTAACTTAATAGATGGATATTTACATTTATGAAAATTGCGGGTTGTTATAGTCTCCACCCCTTAAGGAAATCTCGTCCCGAGATTTAATTGAATTTTGAAGAGATGATTGAAAACAGATGAGGATATTTGGCACGAATTTCATCTTCTTGTTCCCATGTAAACTCTGGTCCTCTTTTAGAGTTCCATCTCACTTTGAATATAGGAATGCGACTTCGTTTGAGTTGCTTGATCTCACGGTCCATAACTTCTACTTGGGAATCTTCTACAAATTTGAGTCTGTTCGTCGACTGAAGATTCTTGTCATTAGAATAAATGAGAGATCTCGATAAGCACTTCTTGAGATTAGAAACGTGAAAAGTATTGTGAACATTACTAAGCTCTTCAGGGAAGCCTAGACTGTATTCCACTGGACTCAATTCGTTTAAAAGATTTTGAATGGTCTACATGTATCGTGGGGATTAAGCTTTCCATTCCTCGTTTCCCCGAATCGAAATATACCACTTGCTGAGGTGATACTTAATACCATAACACATTCGCCTAGCTAGAAATACAAGGCATTCGTTCGCCTTACATTGGTGTAACTTCTTTGTCGATCTCTTGCAGCTTGCAAGCGTTGACGAATTTGTACAATCTTCTCAGTGGTTTCATGAATTATTTCTGGTCCTATGAGTTAGAATCTCCAACTTCGGCCCAACAAACAGGTGATCTACACTTTCAATCCATCAAAGATTGTTTCGAAGTGCTTGCCATGAATACTGGCATGACAACTGTTGTTGTATGGAAATTCTACAATTGGTAAGTGTTTATCCATCCTTTCCCGGAAATCTATGACAACAGGCGCGAAGGCATATGTTCGAGTGTTTGGATAGGGATCTCTCCACTTTGTCCATACGTTTTCATATGTATTATGATGTACACATGTCTAGTTGAGTACCTAAAGCATATAGCAATGATTGCCAGGAAAACTGGATGTTGAAAATGGTACTACATTGATCCTAGATGAATAGAGATTGGCACAACAATGTCGAGATGACAATATTCTTTTGATTTACACCCTTGTAAGAGTTTCCAAACAATCAGTTGCTCGAACTGGGTATTAAAATGTGCTGATTTGGTAAGGGACGATCGAAACATACCCAGAATGGCGTCATGTCCGTTTGAGGTTTTGGATAGTTTTGTAACGAAGTCCATTGTTATTCTTTCCTATATCCCACATATGAATTTCCGGTTAGCACCAATAATACCGGATGGCTTTGACATTATGCTTTAAACTCCTAGACATGTTCAAACATTTGCCAACAATATTCTGCAAATGATTGCCTAGTCATGTTAGTGTCCACTCAATAGAGTTTCTTAAGTCGTGTTACATTTTATCAAGAACCCGGATGAAATAGATATTTCGATTTAATGAGACTCATCATGAATTAAGTCTCTCAACACCTCCAAAAAGTGAGTAACAAAACTACGATTTTTGATACAACAATCCATCAGACGAATTTCAAATAATTTGTCCATTCCTCGTAGGTTTCGGCAGTTAATTTTTTGAATTTTTTGTAGGTTTTTGGTTTTGACGTTTTCTTCTTTGAGTGCTTCATTTTGAGTTTCGAGAATTTGTGATGGTAATTTTGGATGAACGGTTATGATTAATGCTCTAACTTGGAGCGGTTTGATTTGTTTCTTCCGACTTAAGGCATCTGCTACAACATTTGCCTTTCCAGGATGATAGCAAATCTCACAATCATAATTTGCGAGTAATTCTAACCATCGACGTTGCCTCATATTCAATTCTTTTTGACGAAAAATGTGTTGAAGGATTTTGTGATCAGTGAAAAATGTACACTTTGTACCGTATAGATAGTATCTCCAGATTTTAAGAGCGAATACAACTGCTCCTAATTCAAGATCATGAGTGGTATAGTTTTCTTCGTGAGGTTTGAGTTGTCGAGATGCATATGCAATGACTTTTTCTCTTTGCATTAATACAGCTCCTAGACCTTGAAGAGACGCATTACAATAAATGACAAAGTCATTGTTTCCTTCTGGTAATGCTATGATTAGTGCTTCATAAAATTTTTGTTTAAGGAGTTAGAAAGCCGATTCTTGTTCTTCGCCCCAGATATACTTCTTGTTTTTCTGGGTTAATTTAGTCAAAGGCTTTGCAATCTTTGAAAAACCTTCGATAAATCTTTGATAATAGCCAGTGAGTCCTAAGAATTAACGTATTTCTGTGGGTGTAGTAGGAGATGTCCAGTTCTTAACAGCTTTAATTTTGGGGGGTCAACATGAAGTCCTTGACTATCAATGAGATGTCCAAGAAATTGCACGATACGAATCCA